>JASAMV010007725.1:0-84561 GCA_030248065.1 Rhynchonema sp. JSB1_4
TGACCACCATTTTGTGTATCATTGTCGAATAATTTGAAAACTTTCAAGAACGGAGAAAACCTTCAGGCCGTCAAATGCTTCGCGATACTTTTGCACATTTTTGTCCTTCATAAATCCCAGCGTCCCGCTATCCATGTCGAGCACCTGTCATGGATTTTTTTTCAAATTTGTTCAAAAGATTTACCAATTCTGAATCCAACCAACCACGTAAAACACATCGGACATGTGATCGAAAGGCCGACTGTGTCCATCGTGCGTCACAAAGTCTCCCAACACTCCGCCCAACGTCACGCCCCACGAATTGGGTGTATTGCCTACCAACTGGCCTTGATATGGGGAATGCAATGGGGCGTGATCCGTGCCCACACCGGCAACTGAGTAGGCACCGCGCAGAGAGATGGGCCAGGTGATCTGTATTGATTGATTGATTTACAGGTCGATTGAACCAACATTGCTGATCCAACCTTCCACACATGCAATCCACTCGAATGCCCAATCTTGCCCCTCACAGCGTGCGTCTCACGAAATGTGGTTCCCTTCTTTTTCTTGACCATTCGATCTTTGTCCGAAACTTCTAAATAATCCGATTTGTCCAGAGGATTCCATCCGTTGGCGGTCTGTAATTTGTTCTCCTTGTACCCACTCCCGCTTTATAGTTACTCATTTTGGTCCGCCAATCTGGTCCCTCAATCTCAGGTTAACCCTCCTAATCACCACTCTCTATAGTTAAAATTCGTTGCGTTGAGTGAAAATGCGTAGTCTCAATGCTCTCACTGTAAAGAAAGGGGACTGTATGTACCTCCGTGGCCTCGTCCGTGGCCGACGACGTACGAAGCAACTCTTGCAAACGATCACGATCAATCCCAAGTGCAGATTGAATGGCCACAAACACAAACAGGAACAACAGAACAGTCATGTAATGGAACGGTTGATTCATGTTGACTTGGTTTCACAAATGGCTGGCTTTGAATGTTATGAAAACCTAGAAAATGTCACAAAATGAATTTGCCTTGACGCAAAATTTAACGTCTGGGTCAAGTACGGAGCGTCAGCAGCGACACCCAATCGGACCTGGAAGACTGTCGTCACCTTCGCGCTGCCGCTGTATGATGCGTTCCAGACGTGCAAGTGCGTGTAGTGCACTTTGCCTCGGCTCAGACTGGGACTGGCATTCTGCAATGCTCTTATTATGCTGTGTTTGTGCGCTGCACTGTGACCAAACTTGCGATTGATTTGCATACATACGTGCTTGGGGTTGGTTTCATCAGATTGACACTTGGGTGAAACAGAATGGCGTTGGAGGCGTTGTATTCAATACCTAGTGGGAATCAAACCAAAAGATACCATTTTATCGAATGAAGAATTCACAGATAATCACCGCATATCTTTTTTTGCAAAAACAAAGGTGACACAAAAATTCCAACCAGGTGACTGTACGAAAAATCATTTTCCATGATTTTGAATTCGTTCACATTCGATTGACGTGGCGGTGGTTTGCGCAGGTCTGGAAATATACTTCAAGCCACATCTGACTCCAGATTTGTGAGACAAGTCAGAAATCGAATCAAAGTCGATCAAGTTCACTTTGGAACAAACCTGCACGCAGCATGCCATCGAGTTGACTGCTCGTTTCGGCCAGCGGATCGTATTTATTGCCATTCTTTGCGTCGTTGCATTATGTGTAACCAGCTGATGTTTCACCTCGCAGTACACACCATCATAACCAACGGGACAACTGGATGAGAATTGAAGTATAAATGCTGAGTGTAATTCGTTAGTTGTTTTTATGAACAGCAATACAGTATAACACAGCGACGCAGCGGTGGGGTCTGAGGCGGCCAAACTCTCTGGCACCGCGGTGCCACAATTCTCCTTCGGTGGTGTGACTGTTCATCCCGCTCCCGCCTTTTACAATGAACCCCTAAAAATTTTTTTATTTTTTTCGGTAGTTTGGCTTGTTTTTGCACCTATTTTGGCCGGAATGAAACTGAAAACTATACAATAATTACGAAAAAAATTGGGCCCGTAGATATTTGGCAACCAGATTGCTGCCGAAGCAAAAATATTCATCAAAATTTCCCAAAATTGGTTAAATCGTGTATTTGACTTCTTGGGAGGTCGTCTTTTGTTTCATTTGCTTCCGATTTGAGCTGCATGGTCTAAAAAGTTGTTCCCTGTTATGTTTTAATGTGTTTCAAGCTTTAATTTGTTGAAAACACTCAGTTTCTGCAAACAGAATCTCATTCAAGAGCACAAAACAGAGAAATCACGTGACCTGATCTCTTTCATTAGTTTGAATTTTGCCATACAACCTGCAGATCACTTTGGCCGGCTCAGACCCCTTCTCTGCGTCGCTGTGAATATAATTCAAAGAAGCAGTCCTTCCAAACGCACATGCATTGAGGTGCACCGTTCGGTCCATTCGATGCATCGCATCGTCCCCCATTGGCACACGCCTGGTCGTGCGAGCACAACGATTGCCATAGGTCAGGGCACAGAGACGGCATCTGTTGTAACCATACTCATTCTCATTTCGTTTCACTGTTCTCGTTATCAGCTAAAAATACAGGCATAAAGAGCGGTATCCAACCGTGTTGTCAGGCGCAATGTTGTCAACCCGACATTGCCTGCCATTGGACTCATCGTGTCGATACCCGTTCGGACACAGACACAGTGGCTGAAGTACGGCAAAATGCACAAAAATGAGATGATTATCTTAGTGACAGTCCAAAGACCATAACCATCATGACACCGGTTATGTTGTGTCTGGGTGTCAACACACACAAATGACTGCAGCCACTTTGTGCACACGGATTGTTGTCAGCGTGGTATTGCACACCAGCAGCCGGATGATCGATCATCACCGTCAATGGGTCGTGTGTGAATTGCTCGATGTGCGCTAACTCACCGATGCGAATAACCACTGACTCGGACAGAACGGAATCGGTGCCTCTGAGAAAACATCAAACACCATGAAGATACATACATATACAGTATGTGCCTTTTTTGAGTGGGTGATTTTGTGGGTATGTCTGTATTGTGCGCAGTCATCATCTAGAACACCGAAATAACACATAACTACATATAACTTTTTTGCAAGTCACACACTTGTCCGTCCAATAGACGTGGTACCCGAACACCTTCAAATCGGATGGATTGTGCACACCGTGCTGCACGACAATGTGACTGGAAATTAAAAAAATTCCGAGATTAAATTTATTTGGGACTTTTTGAACGATGCTAATTGTTTTCAACCGTTGTTTCGATTTCAGATCGATAGATTCGATTAATTTCAACTCTTTATCAGCCCAGAATAATCGATTTTGTGCCGAGTCCACAGTCAGTGCACGGGGTAGTTTCAATTTGTGGTCGATCAGCACCTAAAGTCATGCAGTACCTTAGTTTGTAGTATACATCGTGCAGTTTCATTATGCCATGGTTTGACGTTACCTGTTCACGCGTGCCATCCATGTGCGCCTGCAGTATGAGTGCATGTCCGTCCCTGATTGCAGCCCAGAACATGCGTCCATTTTGTGCATCTAGCGCCAGACCACGGACACGCGACAATTGTGGTTCGCTAATCAGTAAACGGCAATGACGACCATCTGGTGAGCACACGTTGATGCCGGGCAGAGGCGATGGCACTGAAAAGGGGACAGTGTTTGCATTCGGAACTCTAGCTGTTTGAAAGGTTGCAGAACTGTATATGTGCCAAGCAACTGCTGTTATTGTTGCAGGTTGTGACGTCCGCGGAGGGCGCCAGGCACTTCCTTAATCTTCTGCGGAGTAATTATGTTTTTGCACACCTACCAGGTATTGATACCTTACCTTACTCGAACGCAGCGCGAGGCTGGGATACGCCACAGACCTTGCGTCCGAGCAAGGTGCGATGCGGGAGGGGGCATGTCCTCGACTTCCGTATGCGGAATCAGTGAAGCCAGGAGTAATGAACATGTAACACGAGCCCCACTGGGCATAATACACCTGCATACCGTAAAACCTAAATGCAAGGGGCTCTATTTCTTGACTGACCCCATTTTGGGGTACTGTATTCCGGGGGAACCCCACAAAAGGGGAATTTAATTTAGGAGTGGGCTCTATTCCGGGGCTCTATTTTTTACACTGACTCAAATCGCTTATACAATAACCACAACAAAAGTTTTGCAAGCGCATAAACACAATACATAGGCCCAAATTCTCAAAAGCGCCCTCGCCATTCACACCACGACACCGCGAGACGTGTCACATCACGCTCAAAAATGACCCCAGGAATCGGCCAGGGCACCAGACAAAAGAGATTGAATGAAGACACGAGAACTAGAGGAGATAGAAATCTTTAAGAAAACATCGGTGCCTGATTCGTAAAGGAAAGGTGAAACGAGGTGAAACATTGATCAAGCATGGGTGGCTGGTGACGGGACGCTTCGTTCCCAGTGACAGACCGTCCCGCACACCTCGGCCTGTGCCGGACGGCGCGATTTGTTTCACTTTCTTCCTCGATAACGCCTGCAAGTTATTGTCTGGTTGTATACAAGTGCGGGAAGCTCGAATTTACTGTCCGTTTCGTTCTAAAACTTTTCTGGAGCTTCAAAATGAACACCGCAACACCTTGATGAAGATTCTGAAACAACAACATTCTGAGTATTTCTGAGTTTCATGAATTTCTGAAAAGAGGCAAAGAAATGAACAGACGATATCCAACGGAGGTGCAAAAAATTTTGACTGCGGTCAATGATCGCCACATTATTTCAATACCATTAGTCAGAAATTATAACTCAGAAATAATCTTCAGAAACGCTTGTGCTACGTCCTTAAAATAACAGTATCCCGAGAAACGCATTCAATCATGCCCAATAATGTGTCAAAGTTGACCCTTCGTTTAGAAAATTGCGTCTGCTGCACGAGCCAGCGTGACGCCGAAACATCTGACTTTGAACTTTGACGTTGAGCTTGACGGTACCTCTAACACTGCTGACAAGTGGAAAAATTGTGCGCTACGCGCGACTAGAGCCCTTTTCAACGCAAAAATTGCCCAAAAAACCTCGAAAAATGAAGAAACCCGACCCCTGCACCAAAATAAAAGCGAAAATGCCAACTTGCGGGGGTGGGCTGCTGTTTAAGGTAAGGGCTGCAACCAGCAGTGCTTTGCACTCTTCACCCTTCGCTCTTTATCGGTTTCACACGCAAATCACGGGCCGCGAGACGTGGCTACAGTAACAGGCGCGAAGAATTCAGGCTGATTCGGTATGGTCTAAGAGTGCAAAACGGCTGGTTTGCCTTTAGACAGTGCAGTTCCTGGGGGGAGGGGGGTCCCCCTTGGGTACGTCTGTTCCCCTCCATGGTACGCCTGCCCCACTGTTCTCCCTCCGGGTACGTATACCCCAAAATTTTTACCTAAAATAGGCAAATTATGCCTAAAATAGGCATTTTTAGCCTTAAAATGCGTGTTTTTGTGCACGTGTGAGAAAATTTGAACGAATTTGACCATTTTGGCCCATAAAATGGTCATTTTGGCACTAAAATCAACACTTTTCTTACTTGGTGACCGGAGCAAGAAAGCTAGCTAGCCAGTTTGGGGGGTATGGGTTCCGGAGCAAGAAAGCTACCTAGCAGTTGGGGGGTAATACCCCCCATACACCCCAACCACATCACTGCCGAGCCCCCAAACATAATAGTAGTGGCAGCAGGGGGGTTGGGGGGGTTACCCCCTCTCAGTGCTTACCTACCACAAAACCCGAGGGGTGGTTTTGGGGCAGAGGTCGCAATCGGGCCGGGCCGGGCCGCGATTTTGTGCTTTTGGCTCGGGCCGGACCGGGCCGGAGATTTGGAGGGTCGGGCCGGGCCGGGCCGGGCACCCCGGCCCGAAGCTTCTGAAGTGACTTATTTCACTGAAAAAGTAGGTTTTTTTTTGTCAAAAATACTACAATTTCTGGGGCGCCCCAATTTCTGACGGATTTGGCAAGTAAGTGATCAGTATTGTCCAGTGGTGTGGCTACCCAGGCGTGCAATCAACCTACTGTACCACCAGAAAGGCCTGCAATCAACCTACCTACTGTACCGGCCGAGCTTGGGGGGAACAAAATTTATGTCTAAATAGAGATGAAAAAATGAAAACAGTGTTGGAGCTGGAGGTGGGAGGTTTGGGGGGGTAGCCCCCCCAGTACAGTAGGTATCCCATCCCCCCTCGCCTGATACAGTAGGTATCCCCCCGATGTTTGGCATGGTACAGTAGGTAGCTCCCCCCGATTTTCACCCCGGTACATTAGGTATCCCCCCGATTTTGCCTCAAAAGTGCCGGGTATCTTGGGTAGCCTCTGGGGCAGTGCTGTGGCTACTTTTGCGGGGCGGGTAGGGTACATAGGTGGAAAAAATCGGGGCGGGTAGGGGGTAGTGTACCTGGGATTTTGGGGGGGAATTCGGTTTGGGGGGAGGGGGCAAGATTTTTCGGGGCGGGTAGGGTACAACACAAGTTTTTCGGGTGCCTGTTTTTATATGCTATAACGTGCATATATCGCGCGTAGCGCGCGATTTTTTGCACTTTTTAGGGTTTTCGGTCGAAATTTGGGCATTTTTGACCGAAAAATGGGCATTTTGAGGGAAAAAATCGGGGCGGGTAGGAAGGGGGGGGGTAGGGTACCGGAGCGGGGCGGGTAGGGGGTAGCGTACCAGGCCGGGGCGGGTAGGGTACCATTGGGGGGGGGGACCCCCCCACCCCCCCCCCACCCACCGCACTGCTCTGGGGGGTATCTCGAGTAAGTCCGAACCGAAACCTTCCCCCCCCCCTAGGGTATCTTGGGTCGATTGGCCTGCCACCACACTGGGGGGGTTGAGTACTTACCTCTCACAACTCCAAATCATACCTCTCAGGCTCTCAGCTCTCACAAGCAATTTTATACCTTTTTAAGGCAAAAATCGGTGTTTTTCGACCTTATTTTCCCAAAAATCGCGCGCAAACCCACTCACAGTACCTATTTTTAGGCGATTTTCGGCGATAGTTTGGAAAAAGTACTATTTTTACCTCATTTTTTGGCCAAAATTGTATCACAAAGAACGGTGTTTTTTCGCCGTTTTGGGTGACCAAAATCATACCTCTCACGCTTCCGGTCCCAACCCCGCATCATACTTACCTCCCACACATGGGCCTGCCACTACACTGCCCCCAAATCTCCGGCCCGGCCGGGCCCGAACCCCCAAATCTCCGGCACGGCCCGAATTTTTGGCTCAGATTTTAGTCAAATTTTCATAATTTTTGCGATTTTTTGGACCTATTTTTTGGTTGAAACCAGAGGTCGCAATCGGGCTGGGTTTGGCCGGCCCGGCCTGGCCCGAGCCCCCAAATCTCCGGCCCGGCCCAGCCCGAATTTTTGGCTCAGATTTTAACCCAATTTTTGTCATAATTTTTTATTTTTTTCGATTTTTTCTCCCGAACAGGTCTGTTCTTCGTCAGTGCCCACCCCGGTATCTCCCATTTTTTATTTTTTTCGATTTTTTCTCCCGAACAGGTCTGTTCTTCGTCAGTGCCCACCCCGGTATCTCCCACTCTTTTTGGCCGCCGCCAGATTGGCCACAACAGCACAAGCACTGCTTTCAGGGTTTCTCCGGATGTTGTGGGAAGGTCTTTGCGCAAGCGTGCGGATAAAATTTAAAAGTTTGAATTTGGCAAAGCAGATTTGAGCTCTGTCATCACCACCTGTGTGGTCGTCGAGACCGGAGTCGAGTCGACCCGTGCCGTGCGTGCTGCGTGCCATCATCACGATGAGGATGACATCAATGTTGCTCAACGTTTTCCTTCTTCTGGCAATTCAGGCCCGGCGCACATCCTGCCGTGTTTCACCGGTCAGAGGTTGGTTTGGTTGGTTCTAGTTGCAAAAACCTTAATAAAAGAGGGGCTCTATTTATGGCAGTGTGCCGTAAAAACCTATTCACTGATCCCTTTTGTGGGGTTGGGCGTTACGGGGGCTTTATTCCTGCCGGGGCCGGGGGCGCTCTATTAATTCACTGACCCGCCGAATCCGAAAAAAATTGTTTCCTGAAATACACGTTAAAGTTGATTTGAAGGGGTTTGTTCGCTTGTAGTATAATCTCATTTGCCCGTGTCAGTTCATCAATAGGAGGCGTATTATATGCTTTGTGAACGAATAACAAACATGCATGCATGTACTTGCGCAGCGCGCACAACTCTCAAGCCTTAAATACCTAAAATAGACAATTTTAAAATGGGCATTTTAGGCCAATGTCGGTGATTATTAGGTGAATTTTGTCAAAAATCGCCAAAATACCCTTTTTATATCGATTTTTTCCAAAAGGGGGCGAAAATAGGTCAAAATTTTCACTTCAAAAATAGGGATCGATCGGTACGGCGGGTATGCCGAGCCGATACCCGATACTTGGCAAATAACGATACCCGGTCGGTACCCGATAGTTCATGAAAAAAGGCGATACCCGATAGAACCAAAATACCAATAAAAACACCGTTTTTATAGCAAAACTGAGGTGTTTGGCAAACGTCGCGTGAGATTTTTTTAAGATGGCCATTGAGTACTGTGCGCAACAATTTTTTCATAAGTCGTGCTCTGTTGTTGTGTCATGCAACATGAAAATAGTCCCACCTACATTTTAAATTTTTTTTCTGGTCGTAAGACAATGAATAGCTACATACAGTTTGTGAGAACTGGTTTTTAATCGCGAAAAGTATAATACCCGATACCTTGGAAAACATGCCGATACCCGATACCTTCCGCGCTCCTTAAAAAGTGACTTTTCCTGACTTTGAGTCTTCCCTCTTCGCCCTTCCTCGGGAGCTCTCTATCTCTCCCTCCGAAAGAACGGGGGTCCGCTATCTTCCCCTGCGAAAGAACGGGGGCCCGCTATCTCCCCCTCCGAAAGAACGGGTGTGCGCTATCTTCCCCTTCGAAAGAACGGGGGTCCGCTATCTCCCACTCCGGACCAGTTTTATTAGTTTGATCATATGAGTTAACGTGCTGTTAATTCCAGAGCTTACTTCCACTGTTGAGCGAATGCACAAGCGGCCTGAGGCATTTCTGGACATTTGGTTGTGCGCCGGTCTGTCCAGACAACCGTACTTGTTGTTTGCGTCGCAGGAAATCGCAATCAATTTGACTTCGGATTATGAAATTTACAAGGTAACGTAATAAATCTATGATGAATCCTAATTCTATTTCAGGCTTTTAAAAATGTTGGCTTTGGTCACCCACCACTTTTTGTTTGTTTATATCTGATCATATGAGCAAGAGTCACGGTGTTTGTTCGTTTCAGGCACCAAACTACAGCCATCTTTTGTCCGAGTACGATCAAAACCAGCAATTCTTCGGCGTGTTCCGTCGCGTGGCCATTTGGCAGACCAAACAATTGTCGCCATTTCGCGACACGTACGTTGGTGTGGAGACGGCACAACCATACGCAATCAGATTGAAAATCAGACGTTGGTGTCGTTCTCCTAAGATTATTGTTAGATTATGGGGTACCGTGATCGTGGATGGTACATTTTTGTATGGCGGAATGATGACTACAGTAGATTGCGGTAGATCCGCAGGATGAACCAGTGTACGGAGAGAGATATCGAAGGTTGCGCTACCTATGCTGGCAATGTTGCAGCTACCGTAGTTAGCAATACGCCATCCAAAAATCTACCATCCACAAACGCCTCACCCGATTGTGGTGCCAAAAAATTTTAAAAGTTTTTTCGTACTGACCTAACATTCACTACAGACTTCGACGCGCTCCGTTTCCTCGCGTTCGCAGCTGGAGCGCTTCTCTTCCTTTTCGCCCATCGTGTCGCGCGTCACACCGTCTTCTATTATTCGGCCGGCTGTTCCGTTGGTGTGGCTGCATCGCTCATTGTGCTCGTATTTGTCGTTTATCGAGCGCTGCCAAAGGTATGAAACTGTGAATTTATAGCACTGTGCAAGCTTAGAACAGGTGAATATTAAACGAACACTAAACGTCCTTCGCTATCGCTTCAAAATCAGGGCATATGACCTAAGTGACTTTTTGCTGCGCTCGTTATCATTTGAATTAATAATTACGCATTAATAAGGCAGTGGAGTGACATTATCTTGTTTCAGCACATGCACAATAAATCTGTTGTCCCTTTCCAGCGTTCATTCGCGTACTCGGTGCTAATCGGCGGCTGGTCATTCTCACTCTATGTGCTCTACTCAATCTGGCAAAATCTGCACAACATTCTCGTACAGTATCACAAATGGGTGGCCGTCTATTTGGTTTGTCTTTTCTTGTGAACGGTTTTCTGTTATTGATAACTTGTTAGCTTGCTTTTGAAATGCACTATCTTCATCCTTTCAGATTACGGTCACGCTACTTTCGTTCGCCATCTGTTATCGCGTCGGTCCACCGTCAAACGAACGCTCATTAAATCTATGTCAATGGACGTTACAAGCCATCGCTGTGCTATTCATTTATAATGGCTGCCAGATTGAGGAGGTTCGCGAATTGTCTTCGTGAGCTAAGGATTGATGCTGTGCTGCACAATATGAGCGCACACATGAAGAGAAATATGGGCAAACAAACAAACTTACTGCAGATGTCGCTGTTTTTCGTCGCTGTGCTAATGCTGTATAATGCGATTCCACCGGAATTCTGGCGTGAATTGAAACGACTCAGGTTCGTTTCAACAATTCCAACCGTTTTCAAAATGAAATAAATGTCCTCCACAAGCAAGTCATAGTTTTTGGCATTGATCAAGTCAGTAATGTTTTCAGGTACCGCTACTTTCCGAGCAAATCCAAATTATTGGACGAAACTGAGTACATCCAACAGGGTGCTATCGAGACCGAAAAGGCGTTGCGTGAGCTGCGAGATTACTGTCAAAGTCCGGGATGCGATGCGTGGAAGACTGTTAGCAGATTGAAATCGCCAATGAGGTTCGATTGGGATTTGTTTCTGATCCCAAATCTAGACAGTCAAAATGTTTCACGAGCACGACAAAATCTCTTTGGGTGGAATTCTCAAACCGGTTCAGTGGAGTGGAGAGTTCGGTGAAAACAGGGACATAGAGACGCACGTCACACCACAACCTGTGCGTAACATGTTTCACCGCTACCTTCCAATAAACGTCCATTCAACCCCTTGTGTCGGCATTAGTCTTTGTGAACCACAAACATAAAACAAAATGTGGTATAAAGATTCAGATTCGCATCGTTCGTTGCCGGCGACTCGCATTTGGCCGACTCAGAGTTGATGGCCTACGACGAGTACTCGTTCAATGTGGATGGCAATGAGTCGGACACGGACTCGGTGATGACGGATGAATCAGACAAAGTGGGTTCTTTGCTGTCTTCGATTGGGCACCAAAACCGCTGCCGATGCCTTGTTTCGTTTGTAGTGGCGTCGTTAAAAGTAGAAAATTCCCCATACGTTGGTGCGGGTTCTAAAAAAATCCCCGTAATATTTACTGCCAAACATAGAATTTAAAAGTGTTCGAAGCAGCGTTTTCGCAAAATTTTTCAGCGATAAATGGTATATTTTGTCCTTATCGAGGTTAAAGAGTAATTTCTTCGGAATGTTTGTCCCCCGAAAGTGAAGAACTTCCCATACCACTTACCCCCGGCCGATTTTCCATGCCCCATAGCAGGGGCTGGGTACGCCCTCTAGCGACACCACTTCATAAAGCTACCCCATTCTCCACCAGACTTGGGGGGAAGGCGTCAGGCGGTAGCCAACCATAGTAATCCTACCCCGATCAACATTCACTCCAGGTACTCCAACACCCGCAGTTTTTGTTTTCAGTAGGTGAATTCTTACCAATTTGTGCGAAGTACCTCATGCACACCAGGAGCTGCACAGTATGCTGTGCACCAGACTTATCATGCACAACGCCTTCTATGAGCAACGTTTTTTTTGTCAAACAGGTGCAACCATCGGCGCCTGGCAAGTACGTCGAGTCCCTCAATCGTACCGCCGGTCAATTGTTGCTGATGAGCAACGGTACCCCAACGATTGCATCTGCCCGACCACGACACTCGATGGGCGCCAAGCAACGCTCAACGCCTCCACTCAGTGCTGCCACTACGAGGAGGCGGAGGAGTGGCGATAGATCGCCGCAGAGAGTGGTTGCTGATAAGTTAGTGCAACTTTAATCGTTTGCGCACAGTTTTTGCTCATTCAAATGCTTCATTGACAAACCAAGCACTTTTACTTCTTGTGTCAGAGTGAAAAATCGTTACACACAACTGATGCGAGCGGGTTCGAATCGATCAAATGCAAGCGCGGTGTCTCCTGTCACCACAACGACAAGTGAACCGTCACCTAGACGTCGGTCATCGCGAAGAATTTGATGCAATGACATTATTTTAGGTGCTATTTACTTTGGTTGAGTCTCCTATCAGCACTTCAATCGGTGGTCGTTTTATTTTGACTGTTTTCCACGAGCTTTTTTTAACATAGACACGTGGATTAGAACTTCAGTCTTGTATTTCGGTTGTTCTCGGTCATTCAATTCATTTCATTCGTTTCTACTTTCTTGTAGTTTGCGTAGTTTTAAAGTTGTTTATCGGATGACATTCGAGCTGTTCAGATTTGCAATTACCGTACTATCAATGATAATGTTTTCGTATATATCGTGTGCGGGTGCTTTGTGTTTTTTGTTTCTGTTGTATGTTTTTGATCTCAAATTGAGTCCAGTCCAGCATAAAATTGGTGATTCTGCCAGAAGGGTTTCATTTCAGCTGCTGTCATAACGGTGCTATTTGAATCCGTAAACATATTATCTGTGTTAATTCTGTTGAAATTTTGCAAATTTCGCTAGTAGGTTGCGATCCTGTTTCAAACACAAAGGTGGAGAACGGACAAAGATGGCCTTACCTGGTTTACGAGTGGTCGTCAACAATTGGAAGCGGTTCGTCCGGGAAGCCCCTCCTTATCGTGAGTTTTATACGTTTTCCACTTCGAAACCGATCTCTTTGCAATCTGACTTGTGACTGTTTTGCAGTGCGAGAGGGCACGCGCAAAGCGTTTCACGAATATCCCGCGTTTGGTATCACTGGAGTGCTCAGCTGCGGTTGGTGCTGCAATCTTGCGTCATTTTAGCTTCGTTATTTTTTGCCTGAAGCGGGGGATTCATTTTTCCCAATTTGCGTTTTAGCGTTCGTAACCGCGATGAGCATCCAGTATGCAATCCGCGATCGCAACCCGCGCGCCCACTACTGCGACTACTACACTGTATTCAGGTGGAATATTTTCGTTATCAATTCTTCAAGCTAATAACGTCACTGTTTCGCATTTTATTTAGGTCGACCGACACGGAAAGTCTGAACAAACTTCGTCCACCCGAGGACTACCCGCCATGGTGGGTCGCACAGAACATCAATGCCAAGCATTTCCAGAATATGGTTTCCTAGGTGTAGGTCCTATTTCAATCCGTAGGTGTTTGTTATTTTTAATGTGCTGTACAGTTATGCCGATCTGAGACGCTTGTTTATGGTTATTTCATGATTCCTTCAGGTTTCAATATTGTATCCAATTTGCAGAGCACAAACACTCATGTAAATAACCGTAGTGTGCTTTTGCCTTCTCTAATTATAGTGAATGAGCGCTCAGTGGAACACAATTTTAGTCATTATACAGTATTTTGTTTTCTGTGACGCAATAAAAAACAATATCTCCAGATATTGCACTTGACCAAATGCGTTTGTCGCTATTCAGTCAAACCAAATGGAATAATATGAAATAGCTATTATGTGCTGCATTCAAGCGTTTCACACAACACTCATGCAATTTTTGCAACCAATTTCCAAGGAAATAAATTACCAGAACAAACGACATAACCAATATACCAGACTGGTTGCTAATTGGCCAAGTCACACCCGTTCTTCAGATGACAGCTCAGGTGATAGCAAGGTGACGGAATGCCCCACAATGCTGACCGCTGTGGCAATTTTTTCGGCACTTTGGTCAATCGCGCACGTTGGGGCAGGTTAGAACTTCATGATCATTAACTACGTGCGAATCTTGAGGCAACACTGCCGCCATTTTGCAATCTAAAGCTCTTCTGAGCCTTGTAGGAACGCAACCTGGCAACAGAACGGCAGTGTTGAGCGTTCGTATACTTTACATTGAAAACCCGGACGCCGACCAGAATGTTAGCGATTTTCGCTCACAGCTTGTGTGTGTATAATAAGTGCAACAAGTTCGTGTTCACACACAGGTGGTGAAGGCTTTGATGGACACACAAACACTCTATTGGGCCTCTGCCAACCTCACGAACGCACATGTGCAAAATCCGACAGAATACCGTCAGCTGGAGAGCGCTGGCTTCGAACAAGTGAGCGTTCTGGTCGCTAACGACAAACACCCCAACGCTGAAACATTGTTTGGTGGGGACACTTGGAAAATTGAGGCTGGTCGACTCGATAATGGCCTTTCTGTGCTGTCATTTGTGTTGGTTGCATTTGTCTGAAAGTTAACATGTTAATTAAAAAAGTTGTACAGATGTAAAAATTGTTCTCAGCCGAACGCGATACATTGACTGCAAGATCAATTTGAAGAATTATCCGTTTGACACCCAAAAATGCAGAATCATATTTTATCTGGGTTAGTTGCTGATGTTCGCACTTGTCCGTCGAGCATAAACGATGATTGATTACACTACCACAGATGGCTTTGAGGAAGGCAGTATCTTGAAATGGAGCAACGGTAGTGCCGTCCGGATGCATCCTAATTTTGGGCTCAGCGGATTCACAATTATCAAACTCAGCCCACGACGCGCTTCTAAAGAAGGCTAGTTTCCCTTCACGATTTGATACATCAGTTACGTTTTGGTCGATAACAGCACCAGGAAGCACAGGTTTGCAAGAGTACGATGTGAGGTTGGTAGACGAAATCCGACGTCGCACCCTTGTGATCGACATCCACATCAGTCGTGGTGTTGTGTTCTACCTGTTGAGCACCTACATGCCATCCACTGCTGTGGTCATTGTCTCATGGATATCCTTTTGGATCGATCCAAATGTTGTGTCGTCGCGCACTGGCATGGGCGTCACAACAATGTTGACGCTGATGACCTTGGTTGGTGATGCACGTTTTGATCATCTCGTTGTATGTTCTCACTGTCTCACTAGCAAAACAGCGCGTGACAAAACAGCGAGGGCCAAAACAGCGGGTTTCGAATGACAGCAGCACTCAGATAGATGTTTGTTGGAGGCAGTGTAGGCCTAAGCCCAAGCCTAACGACAAAGATACCTGCCTTCAGTGCCCGCTGTTTTGTCCGTACCCCACCGCACAACCCAAAATTAAGAATTACAGGGGCTAACCATTTTTCATATAATTCGGTCCAAATCTTTTCAGCTCTGTTTGTCCCGAAATTTTAGCGATTTATTGCAAGAGCGGCGCCGTGTTTTGAGCCCCACAACAAGCCATGTTTGAATGATGCTGATTGGCACGTGTGTTTCAGTCACTGAAACAAACGTTACCGAGTCGAGTCCTGTACCTGACAGCGATCGATTACTGGCCCGTCACCTGTCAGGTGTTTGCCTTGCTTGCATTCGCCGAATTTGCGTTGGTTCATTGGTTAACAAAGCACAAGTCGATCAATCATCGGGCCCATCAATGTGATCTGATTGCCAGAGTGGTGTACCCCATTTTGTTCGGTGTCTTTCTGGTGACATACTTCAGTTGTGTGTTGAGTCACGAGGACACAGATGAGATGTCCGATATTGAATACGCACAGAGCATTGGCGTAGATCCGCGTTCACGATATGATCCTGACGCATTTCGAATGGTACTTGATAACCGTTGATCATAGCACTTGTACGCAATCATTACCAAGTTCCTGGTTGAAACGCGGA
Organism: Rhynchonema sp. JSB1_4; assembly: GCA_030248065.1. Lineage (NCBI taxonomy): Eukaryota > Metazoa > Nematoda > Chromadorea > Monhysterida > Xyalidae > Rhynchonema > Rhynchonema sp. JSB1_4. The sequence continues at coordinate 15,822 of JASAMV010007725.1, forward strand.
TTATTATTTCTTTGGGTGATTTATCTCCATTCTATTCAGAAGCTCGTAGTATGTCAAATGCTGGTTTCCTTTAGGGCCACAGTTCAGGTTGTAATCCGTTATGTGGGCGTTTTGTCAGTCTGTTTTACCAAAGTAACATTAAAATAAAATGAACTATCACAATACCTATCTGAAACGCCATCTTAAACAGCACAGCCTGCAATGCAATCACACATCATAGAACAGTAACAAAAATTCCTTCTGTTTCGGCGGTTCGATCAATTTGACCGCCCTTATTGAGCGTTGCAATGGTTCAGTGGATGGGCGTCTTTGTGGTCTACTGACATGCTGCAGCACTCCGTTGGCTGACGCCTTCTCGGTGATCGAATCAATCAGCGATGCGGCATTACCTGATGTTTCAGATAGATCTCGACGTCGGATGCTGGCTCTCGATGATATTCTGAAAGCAAGCCCTTATACATATACGTTGACGTTTGACCGTTTCCGGAGTGCACTTTGCTCTCATCAGAGCTGTTTTGACTTTGATTTGTCGAAAACGCATTGTTAGGGCGCCCTTAATCATAGTGGAAAACGAAAATGAACCAAAACATTTTCTGCGTAAATGCTGACCAATCATCGGCCGAAGCTTGAGCGGAACAGAAAATGTTTTTGTCATAAGTCAAAGCACGACTGCTGCAGAAAATGTTTTGTTTCGTTTCCATATTCCAGTATGCTCTTAGAAATAGTGGGAAATGGAAATGGAAAACTTGGACAAAGAATGTTTTTCATTTCCATTTTCCACTATGACTAAGGACGTCCTCACAGCGAGCAGCACAGCTGCGAAAGGCCTTTGTTCACAAAAAAATTTTTCGATGCAATATCCAAGTCAAAACATACCTCGACCAATGTCACGATGTATAGCTTAATCTATAAGGTAACGAAACCAACAGGACACATGTACGGTACCGTTTGATGGATCGCAGTCTGACCATAGTTGTGCGTCTGATGGACGCCCATTTTCGGGACGACCGCCCGCCCGCCGACGGGATCGGTATCATCGGTACGATTTCGGCCGAACTCTCGCGACTCAGCTTGGCTTGTCGACAATTGGCAATGGTTCGAAGCACGATGCGCACCTGCCAATTGCGCTTAATGCAGTGGTTCATGTTTGGGTATATGCTAAGCTCAAAGCCAATCATATGATTTAGGTTTCGGTTTGGGCTCAGACTTATGATAAGGCCCAAGCACCATTAGTTAAGGCTAGGCGAAAAACCAAGCCCAGGTCCAAACCCAAACGATTTGAGGCGAGCGCGAGCTTACTGCAAAGCTAGGCACACCAAACAAATCACTTACTGTTGACACCAAATTCACCAACACGATAGCTACCGAAAATGAAAACATTGACGATCACTTTATGTTGTGGCATTTCAAATTGCACAATTCGACTCGGACAAGATGAGTGGCTTATGTAACAACAAAAAGAAAAACGCCAACACGAGCCGAGGAAAAGACACAACAACAGCATCTCTCTCTTCTTCCCCCCCCCGGCGTATACTTGAACACGTTGGGACACAAGCAACGACAACAACATTCATCATTGTTCGGTCCGAAAGTCTATCGAACCTCATTCCTGAGTTGTTTATTGCAAACATAGTAGATTGGCAGTCGAACAGTGCCACACATCATCGTGAGCACACTGATTGTGTCAGCCACGTGCGCGTAGAACGCACCCTGACCGATCGAGCGAAGGCTTTCGAGGTTGATCTGCTCCCAGAGAGTGATCGCTGCAACAAAGCATGGCGGTTGTGATTCGTGTTGCTGATTGATTATGTAAGCATAAACATAAACATGAACAATTCAGCCAACCGAAATTGAGCGAGTTTGACAAAAAATACGTGAACACGGTGGCGACGAGCATACGGGTGGCCGACCTGACGCGACTTTGACGTTGTTTGGTGGCTGCGTGACCGATTGCGATTCGCATCAATGCGCCTCTGCAAACATGTACACATTTTACTGCCGTTTGATTGCTTGAGGTCGAATCTTTCCGTCAACCTGAATGCCATATTCGCTTTTGCGGCTCGGACGATGGACATGTTAAGGTAAATTAGGGTGAAGAACGGCACGAAGACACAGAAGACGTGACGTGTGAGCATCATCCAGTATCTGCGAAGAAAATGCAATATAAAATTCGAAAGCAGCTGGCTAAAGGCGCGCTTATACTCGTTCCGCGGAACAGAAATAACGAGTGGACCAACGAACGCTTCTGCTAATTGCGCATTTTAAGGACAACAAGTCAACAACAACACTTTAGTTCGTCGTTAGCCGCGTCCACAACGAATTTGATGACAAGCGCACTTACACGGCTGAAGCAAAATGACGGTTCCTCCACTTTCAATGTACTCAAGCCGGTGGAGGAACGAGCGTTCTGACCCGACCAAATATTTTAATGTTTTGGTTGCTTCATAGACTGGTACCGCAACAGCAGGTTGACAAAGTATAAACAATTCCTCGAGGAGAACGCACTTCAGTTGGCAGAAGAGATCGTTCCTCTGCCCGTTCTTTCTGTTCCGCGGAACGAGTATACGCGCGCCTTAATTGTGAAAGTGGCTTGACCTTTCATAGGCTTTCGTCACTTCAGAAGGCATCAGATAAATCGATCCCAGTCCGGTACAGTTGGTCTTGTGCTTCACCGATATTTCGAGAAATGTTGAGCCCTGAACAGTGGTCAAATTTGGAATGGTACAGACCTGTTAACACCTTGGCCAACCTTTAGAACACAGGCAAAGAGAATCACTCCTGATACGATTGCGATTCGCACTCTGGGTGAGAACGGATGCGATGTCCAGCTGGTGGATATTGTGTATCGTTCGAACGAAGCTGCGACCATCATGTACACCGCACATGTGATCGCTATTTGGCCGATCGTGCTGCAAGTTCACACGGATTCACATTGAAGAGAAGTTATGGTATACTTTTGGAATTTTTGCCATTTCCTAATCTGCCAGATTATTGACCTATGGTTGGGCAGCCGAGCTTCACTTTCATTGTGTGGCTAAAGAACAGGCCAGATTCGGAAGAGTGTCGCAGATGTTCAGAATCTTGCGTTTTCAAAAAATTATTTCTCGTATTACCATCGACATAAAAAACCGCACGTTTAGATGTTTGCTGACCGAATCAACGAAACTAGAGCCCACCTGAAATACGGCACATAGACGTGCCAAACATAGTAGAGTGTCGAGTTCATGGTGACCGCCCAGAATTTCTCGACAGAGAAGAGCATGACGAAACATATGGAGACGACAATGTCGAATACGGACAATAGGGTGAGATAGAACAGATGGTTGGTGTGCCATCGGCAGCGACGAATGAACACGTATACCAACAGCATGTTGTTGCAAATGCCTGCAAATAGGCAAAAATGTTGAGAAAAACTGTTGAAAGATGATGTCACGTTCCTTTGAAATATTTTCTTTTGAATGACTTGTGCCGAAATTCTCTGTCAGGAAAGTTTTGACCAGATTTGAAAAACAAAACAGCACCAATTGTACCCCAAGCAGCAAGAAAGGCAGCGAGTATTCCAATCAGTGCGAATCGACTGCGAACATTGACCAGTTGCGAAAACGAACACGAATCTGAAACGGGAACGTTAATTTACTCTTTAATTGAATGGTAATTAATAAGTAAAATCATAAATTGGTGGACATATACCTTTCACAGAAATGTTAAATCCAGAAGCGTCATGGAGATAGTGCAGTGTAAGGCCGAGCATTGGTCTCGCCGATGGGTCGCTAATATCTTTGAAGACAATGTTTTCGTGGTGTGGATGTCTGGTAAGGTGAATTCGGGACTGGTTTTCAATGCGCAGACCGATGACAGAATGGGCTACGGAACCAGGCAGATGCACGGTAGTCGTACCAACGTGACTCATAATGGGGTAGTTGGTACACTGGCTTTATGTGCCAATTAGCGGACAAAATGAATTAGATAATGCAAAACTTACGCGCGGAGAAAAAACTGCGCTGTGTGCATACAAATAATGGTTACTAGATGGTCCATTAACATCGGTGAAATACTTGCGTACATACAAGTATGTCTGTGAGTGTGATATATAGCTCGCAGATGCTTCAATATTGAGTACCATTGGTGGACCAACAATATTTTACGCCCAGCAGCACTGGGCCGGGTGCATCTTGGACTTCATACCTAATTAACTGATGTCCAGCACTATTAGTTTGAGCACAAGGGCAGATCTGTCGCTGGCGCCGCAGGGTTGACTAAGTCTGCATCCATCTTTATCTGACCGCGTTGTCCACGCATCGCAAATCTAATTTTAGAATGACGACCAAGTTTTTCTCGGTAGGTTTACTTCCCCGCCGTCATCATAAATTTGGATTATGCAAATATGCATGAAAAAACTAAACTACATTTAAGCATGCTCTGCGTTACTATCGTGCCCGAGGGAAGTTTATTTTTCTTCGCGAGACCAGAAACAGTGTTTGCTTTAACACGCATTTAACTTTTCGTTTCGAATATGACGCAGTCCATGCAGGAGGTAATGTATCGGCATTCTATCAAAAATCGAAATTTAATTTCGGAGGATTGGGACCTTTCCCCAGTTTCTTTTGATTTCCCAAAATCCGTGCGTGATTACATTATTTTACTTTTATTACTATAGGTGCTGTATGTATGTAAGTTGCCGCTGTCACCGTGTTTTGGCCGATTTCTGCTCGTGGGCCGTACTGTATATGTTTTTTAAGCTTTTCTAGAGTTACTTATGAAACATAGTTTCTGAAGCGCACCCTATTTCAATCCACATTAGCGCCACAGTGGGGCACTTTCGTGAATAAACAACAAACAAACGCAAATTGTTTTTGTGAAACGTGGTTTTTTCGTCATGCAGGGTTCGTGAGGACAAGATTCATGTGGAGAAAAAAAGGGCTTTCGGTTGTTCACCGCCAAGATACATCTACAGTATGTACAGTAGTTCAGGAACCAGGCCAAAGTGCCAATTCAATAAAGTTTCGGTGGACCCAGATGTGTTGGTAAGGATGCATTACACCTATACGTATACAGTATTTACACAATGAATATATGCCATCACTCTAAATGCCCGTTTCCAGTGACGCGGTCGTTTTCTACGACTGCGGTGCAATCAATGTTTTCGGGCTTCCACAATGCGGCTCGACTACCACAAGAAACTGAACCGCATCACTGGAAACAGGCCTTCACTGGTGGCCTTTTTTCTACTTCTCTGAATCCTGCGTGACCCGAAAACACGAGGGCGTCAAATTTTAACTCAGTCGTCTAGAATTTCCCGAAACGGTTGCCAAAAATACATATCCGCATGTTTAATGCGGCAACGGCTTCTCCCTTGGAATATGCACGCGCGCATGACCAGTTGCTTGGAACGTGCGTGGCTGTTCAAAGCAACGGTGTATTACGATTTTGAACGAAACAAACATTGAGCCTTCGCGGAGCACCTCACTCATTTGGCATGTGCAATAGAGAAGAGAATACCTGTAATTGTTTTCTGGTTTTGGTCTAGCGAAGAGTCCTATATCCTTTTATAAGTGTGGCTCCGGTTGCGCGGAACGATCCATCCGCAACAGACAAACTTCCTGCCTCGGATCAGTTTGTTCTGTTCCGGGTGCGCATCACACTTCCAGGAGGTTATTATTCTTGAAACCGTGGTTGACGGCATCATCTTCTCAGAAAAAACTGTAGTACAGTGACCAAACCCGGTGACCGTGCTCAACTACACAGGATTACAAGTGACATACATACATACTGAATACGTAACGCGCATCGTATCCCATATTGTCTGGTATTATGTACCCTATGTGGTCGCAAGCCAATAACCGGGGCATGAAAACACAATTAAGCCAACGTCTACGAACAAAAAAAATGTGCGCCAGACCACGTGCACCTGCAGTATACTTGACAGGCGCGGTTGTCTTTGTCTGCTCATGATGACCAGTAAGCACATATTGGCACGCTTTACCGTTTTAGGTTTGGCAGCTCATATTTCAATTGTCTGACCCCAGTAAAGAAATTGTTTTGAACGTTGGATGCAGCCCTGGCTCAGATATGGATCGTTTCTGCAAAGGAATTGCACCTGGCAGACACAACCTTGTGTTTGAGTGCGACTGTTCAAACGTGACCTTTCTTCTGCCAACTGGTATTACTGCTTTGGTGTTCCAAACCTGAACCGAACAGAATGCTGAAGCGAACCCGCCCGATTACTCAGGCCAGGTATATGTATACATGCACTGTAATTGGTGCTCCGATTCAAAATACAAACAGAAACGAACAAAATTTTATGTCACATGAGCTGGTATTTTGGTCGGCAACAAAACAAGATACGGACAGAGACATCCATAAATTGGATTATAGTGTTCCAGCGTGCACAATCACGGAGCTCGTTTGTTATGGCCAGGGATGGGCACCGTGCGGAACGGTGATTTTGGGAATATTGGCTGGCTGCATTATGCAGCTATGTACTTTGATGGGCTTATTTCTTCACCAGAAAAAAAAACGATGTCATAGACCTCAGGGCTGTCATCTGGCAAACTGAATAAAATTTCGAAAAAGATGTGCGGTGCACGCGCATCCCCAGTGGATTGTTTTGCGAGACTGACTTCATGGTGCGCAGCAACTGAGATTATGAGGGAAATGGTCGTAGACATATTAGAATCGTAGAATGACCGGATCAACCCAGGATCGGGTTGTAACATGAATTTTTAATCTGGTTTCTATCTTAAGTTGTTACTCAAAAGGACAACACGAGCGGCTGTCAAGCTTCTTGTTGTAGTGTAGATACGCAGTGCGATTATTTTATAAAATGAGGTTGGCTATGGTGGTATACTTTTAGCGAGGTCTGCACTGAGTAATGAGTAAACCGTTATTGAATCCGATGCACGCACAGTTGGACGAGTGAGAGGTCTTGCACGATAATGAGCTACATATGTACAGCTGACAAGTATTCCACAATCCAAGAACTGCTGCAGCCCACCGGCCTCACAGTCTCGAAATTGTCGCGCGTTGCATAATAGATTAGGTTCAAAGCTGTACCACGTACATGTATTCACATGCGAAGCATCGACCACGAAAACGCAGCTTTCAGGAACTTTTTTTTAGCAAAACTCCAGAGAAGATAATGGATTCATATATTATAGGGAGAAAGGAAAAAAATGCATAACTACCGATAAAAATATAATGAGCAGTTTTCATAAAACGGAACTGTGCCAAGCGCCGGCGTAGTCAACCAGTTTGACCCTGTTTCATAGTCGTTGGGTATGAACTCCATTTTCACGGATAGTTTGAACTCGGTCATGAGAGCTAAACAGGTGGGGTCCTGTTCACTGTGTTTTATTTATGCATGAAAACATAGACGGTTCACTCCCATGTAGGTCGCTTTTGAAAAGAACGATAAAAACTTATTAGGTGTCACTGTGTTGGTGCATAAATGAAACAGAACCACAGTGACGGTCTTGCACTGCGGTACCCACAAATTACGGTTAGGGAACATTTTCAACTTATCGAACACTCGCATGGAGTTCACAGAAGCCGGGTTTTCTAATAAATTCGGTTCATGCGACCTGGCCTATAAATGTGCGAAAAAACACATTGGCAGCTGTCTACTTTTAGACAGGAGTAGCACCATATTCGCGATTTCACAAAAAAACAGCACAGATTGAATACCTGCGCTCCATATCCATTTATAAGCGCATTAAAGTTATTGTGTGAAATCTCAAGGATTGATGGGGCTCCGACAACGAGCTCGAATCTCTCACGATGGGAGAGTTATCAGCGGGCTGACTCGTGATGGCAGCATGTCATGCGACTGCAGTGACAAGGAAAAAATGACAAAAAGTGGTGGTCGGCAGAGGGCTTGAACCTGCACGTTCAGTCGTCTGGATGTGGCATGGAACCGAAGGTTTCCACTTTTCTGGAGGCTTATAACTCACTGAACTCGAGGGCTGTGGTATGTAACAGCTTCATTTAAAGCTACCGGAGCTGTAATATGTAGTTGGGTTTAATTTTGGAAAAGAATGATTTTCCACTTTAACCTCTCCGGGGGTCGAAGTGGAAATATCCGGCACACAGGCTGAGACCAGCGGGGCCGCCCGCGGAGTGCGGTAACTGTCATAAACGCGCGCATTGCGCTGAACCTCCAAAGGGCACATTAATCCCGCCAAATTGGTGCTCCGTCGTCGCTCCAGGACGGCGCAACTGAAGGATTTGTACACCCAAGAAACAGCACCTAAATTAATACCAGATCTAGGTGGTTGGTTTGGTGTCCCATGTCACACTAAATGTCGCCAAATTGGGAACTTTGACCGAAAAGCGGAGGCTGGAAAACAAGGCCAGCCCGGTTGTGGGAAAGAGGCAGCGCTGAGCGAAACGGATATTGCAGGATAATGGCAGGGCCTGATCAAGAAAGGCACGTCCGCTGATATCTTTGATGACCAAAATGACAATACAAGTGTGATTTGACGGGATGGTGAAACAAGTACTGAGCGGGAAGTAGTCGAAGGCGGCAGGCACCTAATTATTGTCCTTGCTAATACGATTCGTTGTGTGCAATATGACACGTTGTTTTTTTTGAAAAGTGCATATAGTTATCTGTTTCCGACCACAAGTGCGCGCTCCAGCCACAAATTACTTTGCGATGTCCGATTACAAACCTACTACTACAGCTAGTGTCGCCACGCCATGGAGCTTCTGGCAAGCCTTGGCTTAGGTTGCACTTATTCTCAGGCTTAGACTTAGCCTCACACCAATGTATTTCATAAGTGTCAGTGCAGCCTAAGCCCAAGCCTGAGCTTGAAAAAGAAACCAAATTAGTGCCAATGCTAGGGTTGATTTAACATGGCAACATGAGCTATGGTAGAGCCGAAAAGTACGTAAGTTCAAGGACAAACTGAGCGGTTCAGCGAAGAGACATGTTTCAAGTCTAAAAACAGAGGCTAAAATGTTACAGCCAAAAGAAAAGGCTGCTTTATTTTTGTCTGATCTTTCAATAATAGCACCTTACCATACCTGTACGATCAATCATAAAAGGTACAAAATGCGAAATTTTATTTACAAACTTCGGTTTTTTGGGACATTAAAATGGAACAACCATCAGTAATTGACTATAAAACTGAATCACTAAACGAGCTTATGCCAGAGTCAGAGTATTACAAAAATTTACGCGCTTCACAATTCAAATCTGAGCTCCAATTACGTGGCGAACGGGCAATTGAGCAAACCACATTTGAGCAAGCCCACTTTGAGCAAGTGAAAAAGAGCAGAGTCAAAAGAGCAGAACCTAAACACGAATAGACATAAGCCTGAGCCTAAGCCCAAACACAAAACTAATCTCAAGTGTAAGCCTAAGCATGATACCAAAATCAGCGTAAGCCATTGGAACAAAATAAGTGCTCTGTTCTTTTTCACTTGCTCAAAGTGGTCTTGCTCAAATGTGCTTTGCTCAATTGCCCGGCCACCAATTACACGATGTGAATTTTGGCCAACCATCACAAGTCAAGAACATGGATAGGAGCTAAGGAGCCCCGTGGTATGCGTACAGATCAATTGACAACGCACGGACACAAAATGAATAAATATGGATGGGATATAAGCATCGCTGACGAAAACAATGATGTTGAGATATATGAAACATCATAAAGACAAACGTGGGAGTGAATGAACAACATTGCATAAGTTTGGTAGATTTCAATTCAGCAAAATCGTAGACGTAAAAAACACCTGCAAGTTAGCATTATTAGCGAGTTAAAATAAGGAGGAACGATGAGTTACTACAACAATCACCATGCAATTAATTGCTTCGGACAATATTAAGATTAAGAAAATTGACAAAATACAGAAACAACGAAACACTTTGTGGTATACTTTGACCTGCCCTTGTTTTCAAAAACATAATCCGCATGAATATTGGTCGCACAATGACTTTATAAGAATTGGTAAAATTTTTTTCCTGAATCGTGAAGCAGGATAGTGACGGGGCAATGACGTTGCGTTGCGCGATCACACACAAAGTATGCAGTAAAGAGAATGTTTCAGACCTGCGGCAACGTGGTTGATCTGCTATAGGCAATCCAGCCGCTGATGTCACCGCCGCGAAATCTACAGTATACCAGAGTCTGAGCCATTACACCGTTTTTCGACTTATACATGAAGCGATTTTCCTTAGTTCAATGTTTCATGCCACGCAGCTGAGTACTGTGTGAGCCGAATGGCTCTAAAGAGGTACAATTTTATAACACATGGAATTTTTCTTTGGGCCACAGTTTAAGATAGAGTTGCTCCACTAATTTTGACCAGCGTAAAAGTTATTCCTCTACAGCTAATGAACATCTTTTACGCTGGCCGAAATTAGTGGAGCAACTCTATCTCAAACTGTGACCCAAAGAAAAATTCCCTGTGTTGTAAAATGGTACCTAGCTCAGATAGAGCACTCAGCTCAGCCGCGTGGCTGAAAAGCAGCCTGAAACATCGAACTACGTAAATATCGCTTCATGTCTAAGTCGAGAAGCGGTTGAACATCTCAGCCTCTGGTATACTGTAGATTTCGCGGCGGTGACATCAGCGGCTAGATTGCCTTTAGATTATTTTCAGCTGCAAATGTTTTGTGAGAATCACAAATAGCACAGTAGTTAAGAGTGAGTGAACGTGAAAATCAGGATTGATTTGATGAATTCTTATATGGTTATTGTGCGACCAATACCAACTCAGCCCAGTTATTTAGCACAATCCATTAAAAGTAAAAAACTCGTATTATTTGCAGGTTTTTTGGAAGTTTCGAAGATAACAACAAAATATATTAACTTGTTCAATCGTCAGCTTTATGTGACATGGGTGGGAATTCATTGCGATCATTCAAACGCAGACGATCCGCCGCTGACGTCACGTCGTGCACAGCCGCTGCAAGGGGGAAAGATTTTAACAGTTTGATTGCGGTTATGTCGTACTTGGTGAGCATAAAACAGTCGAAACTCAAAGGACAAGCACAGTAGTGCCACAATTCGTCCGCGATACAAACTGCGGATTGAATGCAGCAACATAACTGCTCGTTTTTGGCAGCTGAGCGTCGTCGTAAAACACAAGACTAGAACATGTGACAGTCAACGCAGCACATGACTTGGGTTTGGACTAGACAAGGTAAGGATCAAAGCGAAGTGAGCTGAACAGTGTCGTGAGATGAGAAGTAATACAGCATTTAGTTCCGTCCGAAACCAAGGAGGTGTGAGGTTCAACCCGGGTTGTGGTCTCAGTGTCAACAATCCGTTTATTAGCGATTTGCTAGTTGCGTTGCACCAGCGTCTCACCGGCGACAGTACTTATAGCAGTGCTACCCGAGCAAGCAGCCGCATATGATGACCCACCAGGCGAACTGGCCGATGTTTCACTGGCCAATGGTGGAGAGCTGACGATGGCGCCGGTGCTCGGTGGCGCGGCGAATAACCTGAATGATCGTGTTTGAATCAGTGTCCATCTTTTTGCTTTTCAATCGATCAACTTGCTAAAATGCAAATAAACATCTGCAACAAAGGGCAGTCATTCTTAAGTGGAACATCAGCTGACTTACAGCAGCTCATAAATGATATCTGGATTTGTTCAATTTGCCGCTGCAGTTGTGCAAACTGGCAAAAACAACCGTGCTGAAGATTTTTTCTTGAAACCAATACACGCAATACAATGTATTGATCACAAATTCTCACTCTAAAAGGATCACCCTGTTTACAAATTCTGCACTTTGGTCTGACCTGATAGTTTCGAGACATTATGGCACGCTGTGCATTGCGAAACAATTCTGAGTGACGCTCGTCATGATCACGTCAAACATCAGGAAAATATAAAGAACAAAGCTGCGTTCATCGGGGCACCGCACGGTTTGATAAGAAAATGAAACGACCATCACATCACTTGTTGTTCTTGACACACATTTGTGCCTCATCCCCAACCTGTGTTGTTTCATCAACGAGCATTCCCCACCAGTGATCTTGTCAACATTGTAAATGTACAAATATCCATCCGTGCATGCCACCATCAAACGCAGCGCTCTGTTCACTCTGCGAAAAATATCAGCATTAGATTGTAAAGTGAGAATCAGTTGAATTCCCAACCAAACCAACTCCTGCAATGCGAGCACAGTGCGTTTCTCCGTGGCCACCGCTGGCAGCTTGGCCGTCGCGAACGCACGATCCTGAAAACAGGCATTGTCCCACTTTGTGATCAAATGTTTCGTTGTTTCGTCAATTGAACGCGTTGCTCTTTTCATGCAACGCGTAATATAGTAAATTTCCAAATTCGCTGCCTCACAGTAAAATACGCCCCATAGTTAATGTCAAGTTATAAACCCGAACGCTAACCATGCGCGGTTCTGAAACATTGCGCGCAGCTGCCTAGCTGGCTGGCAAGCTGCGTGTGTGTTGGCTGTCTGAATGTTTCACAAGTTGATTTTCGGGTTTAGAACCTGACATTAACTATGGGGCGTATACTTTACTGTGCGGCAGCGAATTTGGAAATTTACTATACCATTTTGTGGCTTTCATAACGTACCATCAAACCAAAAGAAACGTTAGTTTGATTATGCTGACCTGTTGCAGAATATCTGTCATGTGCGCTGGCAGGTAGGCGGACGCCGTCTTCTGCACGTAATCCATCCAGCCGGGCGACTGCGCCGACGTTTGTTCATCATCGCTTCTGAAAAATAAAACAATCGTAAAATCTGAAAAAAAATTAAGGTATCCGGTTTCGCTGATATTGCATGCGAGAATGACTAGCTTGAATCAGAAATACTCGCTACTAATATCGCAACAATGGGGAACTGAACGACATCATTCTAAACAAGACACATTATCAAACAAAACTGCAAAATTAGTAAAATATTTTTCATATAATTCAATGAAAATGTCGAAAATTATGACCTGTTTCCAGACACATCGGTCGGATCGTGTTTATGCTGATGTTGTGGGTCCAGTTTAAATATGTGCACGGTCTCAGTGTTGCTTGACGTGGACAAAAACTGAAAATATAACAAATAACTTTGAAATATAATAAAAAAGAAAATAACAACCCCAATTCTCCCAACCATTCCATCGCCACTGAACGCCAGCGAGTTGATATGCACGCAACGTTTGACGCCACGTCGGAATTCAAACAGTTTATCACCAGTTGGAACACTGAACACTCGGATAACGGTGCCCTGAGACGAAAAGATGAGATCTGGCATGAAAACACAATTTAACATAATCATAGGAAGTGGATAAAACGTACTTTTTCTGATGCCGTTGCAATTTTAGAGCCATCCGCGGCGAACCGCAGAGCCGCCAGCGGTCCGTCGTGTGCGGGAATCATTGACACGGCTTGCTGCAACAAATGTGGATTTAACATTTTAGAAATTAGTGTAGTTTTGTTTTATTGGCAAGGTTTCGGATAAAGTTGCGACAAAAAGTCAAAATCAAACGTAGCCCTTCACACCCTAGGCTGGTATATTCAAAACGGCATGAATGAGATTTGGGCGTAAGCTCGGTGTTAATGAGCTAACGACACGGCAGGTTTCCTATTTACACCAATCTCACATCTACCGAGCGCACAACTGCCATTCGTGCCGTTCCGAAAATTCCAGCCCTAGTCATTCACATGTGAAACATCAACCCTTTCACGATGCTGTCATCAATCATAAACGTTCATAGACAATCATTTTTTGTACATCCGTGCAAAACACACTTGGAAAACCTGCTGTGGCTCAAATGCAGCAAGGCAAATTAGCACAAGGCATCAAAAACAGATTTCGCGAAATGCGCGACAAATAGCAAATCGTACCAGATTCGCAGCATCGAATATCTGCACTTCGCCCATTGTGGATGAGCCCGGATAGGCGAGATAGCTGCACTCGGCTGCTGTCAGATCACAGATTCCTGAGAAATACAGAATCCGAAAGAAAATGGTACAAGGGCGTACAAAAACGAAGAGAAAAGCATACCATGTGCATTTGGTGGCGTGTCGCGTATTGTGTGCAGCACCTTCATGTCACGAATGTTGTGGATGAACAACGACTCTTCCAAACACACAACCACGCGCTGAAAAGTCAAGGAATTGGTCAGCTGATCACTTGGACAATGCTGTCTATCACCAAACTAATGGACAAAGACAAATTGCATCTAAGTGTGTATACTATTGACATTGACACTTATTGATGTCGATGAATGATGACTGAAACACGCTGGGACAGGAAGGCAGACGGCGAGCTGAGTTACGTTTCAAAGACGGGCAATTAACGAAAGTTGTTCTCTCGAAGTAAACAAACCAAGGAAACTAACGAATCGATTCAATTTCACAGCCAGTATCGTGTTAGCATAACTGTGCGCACAGATTTCATTGTCTTTGAGAAAGTGACAGACGCGCAGTTTGCGTGGTGCGGTCAGTGAGACCATGGTTAGAAGGCTGGATGAGAAGAGACGTTCGATCAGGCACACGTCCTCCACAGCTGAAAACAGTTTATGGTGCCTATTTCATGTTCTTGCGCTTTTTGTATTTTCTCAAATTATTTGTTCGTTTAATTTGTTGACAACACTAACCAGCTTCATGAATATTCTCGATATCTTCGGCATTCTTGATCGTGTAAAGGCGATAGTATTTGTGCGTGCCGATTGCCAGCGAGCTGAAAAAGTCAAAAAAATTTCTTTCGATTCTGTGTGAAAAATGTGAAGTATTGATCACTTTTCGATTTTTACCTGGCATCTTGGTTAAAATTCACGAAAAGCACGTCCTGTGATGTCGTGGCCATGCTTTGTTGGTCGTTTCAATAATTTATTGGACTGTTTCTGCAAGACAGATTGCAAACATCAACAGATTTCAAGTTGACTTGCAATGAAAATGTCATTTTCATCCTGAAACCGCAGCCAGACCGCTCGTCATAACAATGAACCACCCTGTAGCAACGCCTGTTTCAGATCACGTGCAGTCTGCAGTGCAATACCGGGCAACTGGTTTTGTGATGCGGCTGCTAGTACGCCTGACTTGGCAAGGACTGATGTTTCGCTGATCAGAGCGTTGTCGGCCGGGGCAAGGACGGCACAAGAGAAGGCAGTATTGATTGATAAAAATTGATACAAGACAGTGCCTGGTTGTCTGTTATGTCGCAAAAATGCACGGTGTCTGTGCCACATTTGGGCGAACCGAACCGAACATTGATAAGTGACCTCATCGACGATGCTGCACAATCAAGGGCCAAGCTTCAGTCAAAATGTCAACCAGCATCCAACATCATCACGTCACTTGATCATGCATGAATGACTGACTGAACTGTAGGACGACATGAGAGTCTCCTCCTTATTCTGGTCAATTATGAGTTGTTCCAACTGGATCAACCCACCTGTCTGGTCTCGCAAACTTTACGTTTACGGGTGCGCCCTATTGATGTGCTTTCGATGCGTCGCATCAACGAACTTTGGATCGCAACGACCGCCACCAACCCTGCGATTTGTGCATGCCATCTGGCGGCATGGGGATCGGTCGCCGGTGCAGGGTTATCCGACGGATGTGCAGAATCCAGAATCTAGTTGGCCACAAGGCTTCGGTGAATTGACAACAAAAGGTGGGACAAAATTTTCCAGCTGACTTGTTTGCCCCCGAGTTTCTTTAATTCGTTGGTAATATCAAACAGGCATCCAAGAACAATTCGAGCTTGGCGAATGGTTGCGCGATCGCTACGCCAACTTTCTATCACCACAATATAAACAGAACGAGATCTACGTGCAATGCACGCAATTCAATCGAACAATGATGTCAGCGTTGAGTGTGCTAGCAGGCTTGTATCCACCAACTGGAGCACAATTATGGAATCCGGCAATCAAATGGCAACCGATACCTGTCCACACTGTGCCCATACCGGAATGTCCAGAAGGTCGCGAGATGGCCGATGACATGCACGCGCAGGCGATAGAAATCGATGAAACATTCGAGGTTTGGATTGTGTTAGAAAGACTCCGAAGTCGTGACCTTGCGCACAAAATAAATTTTTGTATTTTAGAACTTGACGCAATTTATCAGTCAGAAATCTGGCGTACCAATGAAGAGCTCGTCAGAAGTGGGTCGAATTTATGACACGTTGTTTTGTGAGAAACAGCACGAAGACGACCACCCCATTATGGACTGGGTGAATCAAACGATTTGGCACAAGATCGAGAATCTCACCAGCTTGTGGTACGACGTGGGTGCGAGGTTGAATGAAGCGATGAAACTGTCGGGTCGATTGCTGCTCGACGAAATCATTGATCGGATGCAGCACCGAGCGGACACGCCCAATTGGCCTTTGAAATTCATGGCGTACTCAGGGGTTAGGTGATGTTTCATCATTGTTTTACAGTATGCACACGCTGGGGTACCAAAGTTCATATCGCTATCGCCTTTGTTTCTTGCAGCACGACACGGATATCATAAATACGCTGTCAATACTCGGTGCGCAACGACCCGTGTTGATTCCACCGACTTCAACAACGATTCTATTGGAGCTACATGAAAATCCACTCAATGGATGGACTGTTCAGGTGTGATGTCGCGGCATTCAAGCAATAATCTTAGCCAAAAGGCAGTATAGTCCAGCCACGAACTCATGAGACGACTCTTTTTTAAAAGCTTGCTTGGCCAGATTCAAAAATGCTCCACGGTTTCGAAAAGCAAAAGAAAGAGATTGGGCTGAGAGAGATGATGACACGTTCCAGCTGGCTGACCTCAATTTGTTGCTGCGTGCTTACGCGAACAGCAACGTTCAATACATAAATGTTTTGGGAGTGAAAAGGGAACTTACGCACCGTGGTGGAGAGCGTGTTTTTACTAAATACGTGCGTTTCTCTTTCTTTTGTTTCCGAAATACGTGGAACCGGAACATTATTGGATCCGCACAAGCCAACTTCAAAAAAGTCGCCTCATGAGCTCGTGGTTGGACTATACATACGCAGCACTACGACAGTCCTGTATCGAGCGAGTTGTTCTCAAGCATTGCTGGGTCTTTGCGCAAGCTCCGTGATAAACTTCAATGACCCATTCATCTCATCTTCAGCTGTACCTCAAGAACTCGACCACTGCCACTCTCTACGATCTATCCATCCACGGCTGTCCCCATCCGTGTCAATTGTCGACGCTTCGTGATCGATTCGGCCCGTTACTGCTCAAAATGCCAGATTTTAATTTCGCATGCGGTGTTCGCTCCATTGCACATCAGATTCAACGCATCATACTGTTGCTGGGCATGGGCATTGTCCTTCTGCTCATAATAGTCATTTATGTTGGCCTCCTCCTGGTCTGGGACCGGACACCCGCTCCAGACTGTGTCTCACGGAAGACCGCAACACAAAGAACAGGCAGATTCAATGAAAATATTGGCGAATTCGAAATGACGGTAATCGACAGTGATCCTGGGAGCACTTCTGATGACGAAAAGGACAACCAAGACGACGAATAGGTCGACGAATAGGTTCATCTCTTTCGACTCAAATATTTATGCAATATTTTTTGGTTATTGTCGTGTTCTCAATCAATCATCATACATGGTAAACAAACCCAGTGTGCCAAACACGTCACATGTGCTATAGATAAGCCATGTACATATGTACTCAGATGAACCTTGACGATCGACTTCAATTAACGTTATTTGCTATTATGCTATGCCAGCCAAACCGATCAACAAGTTTCATGTCAGCCATAAATTTTGATCGGATAAAATAATTATCTTGCATGCTCATGAACATGTCTATACAGTATAAAACAACACGAACTATGGGTGATATTTTTGAAACGGTGTAAAGGTCAGTTGGGTGTAAGGGTCGGTGGAAAGCTCGGTGTGAAAAAGTTCAGTGTAAGCTTCAAACAGTGCACGCTGAGCCAGCAGCAGACGCGCGTTTCTAAACGAAAGGTTAACTTTGACAGTCTGCTGTGCAAGTGTAAATCGTCTGTTTGCAATATTGTTTGTTTAGGCTGGTTGCACAAGCGTTTTTAAACGATATTTATAAATTTCGTGACCTTTTATGGAGCCGTTTTGAATTCGTGCTGCGATCAGTTAGCGGCATCAATTTTTTTGGTACCGCCGTCAGTGAATGTTCAATTTCTCAATAGCCTCACGGCGGAATGTCAGGCAACTTAAAAATATTCCTTTAAAACGTTTCTGCAACCAGCTTAAATGAACTAGATTGCAAACAAACGATCTACATTAGCACAGCAGACTGTCAAAGTTGACCATTCGTTTAGAAACGCGCGTCTGCTGCTTGCTCAGCGTGCAATGTTTCAAGCTTACGCCGAGCTTACACTGAACTTTCTCACACCGAGCTTTCGACCGACCTTTACACCCAACTGACCTTTACACCGTTTCAAAAATATCACCCTATGTGGTGTAAGATATCGTAATTCACCACGGCAGAGTAAGAAAGCAAGCGTAATGCACAAATACAATGAAAAGCTCACAGCAGCGATGGTGTGTATGTGCACAATCCCTAAAGTGCGAGAAGCCGTTTTCAAATTCAACAGTCAATCGAGCTCAAATCGGTCATGCACAGAATACAATAGATGTCTTCACAAAAAATATTAAATTGGCTAAATGCGGCTGCGAGAGATAAATAGCAATAGCAAACAAGCACTGTACAAAACTAAGTGCACAACTGTCACCACAATATCATCCACATCCAGAAGTCAAAACAGAACCGCAAACACTCCCAGAAACCTACCGTGAGATAGGTACGCAGTAGTGTCTATGGGTCTTGATAGAAAAATTGACGCCTTTTAACACTCAATTGTCAGTCCGCGGAACCTAATTGGTGAGCTATAACGTGGTTACATATAAAGACGAATACTAGAAGTATTGCATGAACAGAGAAGAGCAACAAATCGAAGATAAATAGTGGAAACAGCAAGGCCGACAACTGTCAAAGAAAAGCGAGCGCACTTTTTCGACTAAAATCTGGAAAGATTCAGGAAAATAAATTACGGACACAAACAGGTGCATACAGACACAGAATGAAGCAACACACTGGTTACATATCACACAAGTTCAACTGCATCCCAGAGAAAACAGGCATACTTTTGAGTTGTTGGTTTTTAGTTGAAGAAAATGAAGGTCAGATCGGATTCTTGATTGAGTTTAGTGGAGACGAAAGTTCCGATTTACAAAAGAAGGTGTCACCCAAACATCAGACAGAGTCACATAACATGATGTTTCACACGACATTCTCACTATTTTGTTCCTCCACATTTTTCTGCGACGACGATCGCACCAACACCCGTTCCCATTCATCGCTCTGTTGGGTCGTGTCTTTGGCACAATTGAAGAAATCCACACAGTTGTGCAAGTAGCCCTTGCTGAAAAAATGTTGTTCCTTTAAATTTAAGGGTGTTTTTTCAAGATTACTTCGTTGTCATTCTTGTGGTTTGTTGAAGCACAGAGAGTCGAGAAACCGTGTTAGTGCTCGTTCTGATCACCAATATACTGTCATGCAACCCAGCGCAAAGTCAAACTGGCGCCAGTCGCGGCCTGACTTTGTGTCAAGTGCTGCATTCAACACTGTCCATCACCATCATATCTGTGTTTATCAACGGTTTCAGCAGGCCAGAGTTACATGCTGCTGACGTCGCATTGTATAAAACTTGTATGATGCGTTTTGTGCTACCTGGATAAAGACAGAAACGTTCGACGTAACAATTTGGCCCATGAGAAGCAAAAAGCCATCATTGAGTGAAGCATCAATAATTTTTTTGTCGTTTCAGTACATGCAAACAAATTCCAACGGTAACGACGAACTTGAACGGATTTTTGATGACAAAACCGGATCCAGCGACACGAAAGTGCGGGTATCGATAGGCATTGATGCGTTCGTTGGTTGTAAGAGAATTGGCCACCTGCAATAAATTTTAACAAATTAGGCGACGCTCGTGATAAATGCGGCCCAAAACAACTCGAAAATGTTTAGCTAAAACGCAAAAAGAATCAGGCGTTCAAGTCCTATCAATTACTGGATGGAAACCTTCCGAACACATGAATGGCAAAATCAGAAATAAAACAATGACACGCCTGATAAGATTGACAGAAGAACATGCCGGCCACCCAAAACACATGGAATAATCCCTGGGCTGCAGCGAACGTGACGATCGGTTTGCAATAGACCACGTTCTCCAACGTCACACCACCACAATCGTAGTAGTAATCTGTAATTCATCGAATGATTTTTAATACGGCACTTGGAATCTGGGCCGAATGAATATCAGTGGGAACAAGATGCCTGAAGCCTGAGTCGTGCAACCTCGGCCTCCATCACAACGCACTCATCTGTGAATCGCACCAATAATTCACTGCTTTATTGCACTCTTCTTTATCTGTTCCTCTTTTCAAAGCAGATCGAACGGAAAAGCGCTTATTTTGCGGTCCGTCACTTCTCACGCGCTATCCGAAACATTTTGTTTCCAGCATGAGCATCACACGCTTTTGTGAATCAGTGCGATAGTGAGGAAAACGGGGCCGGGCGGGGACAGCAGCTTCACTGTAGTGAAACCAACATGTTCAGTATGATGTCAGTGCGTTATGCACAGAATGTGTTCCAACGGTGCCCAAACAACCACGAAACTTAAATAAAATAAACGACCCCCTCTGAGCCCGCATAAACTCACACAACAACGCGCCGTAGACGGGCAACATGAGCGCGACAGCGACCAATCCGAGATGAATAATGAACAGTCGATGATTGCCAGCACCAATACAATTGCCGACCCACGGACAATGATGGTCGAATTTGAGCACACAACGATCGCACGCACTGCAGTGCTTGGAACGCAGCGGTCGACGAATCTGCGAAATGCAAATTTATGATCATGATCATCAAAACAATCGGTCTGGTCATATTTCGCTCGCTCGTTTTTCGGCTTGTGTTAGGATCAGGAAGCGTCACGAACGGCAAGTGCAAGCCAGAATGGAAGAATTGAAGTTTCAAACAACGAATTCACTTTGCTGTGAATATTAACTTTTGGAGCATGAAGATTACCATCGTCCAGTTGTTGAAGACAATTCTTCACCACGCCACGCACCAAAATGCGCTCTACCAAATTCAAAACACATCAAGGTTATTCTTGAGTGAAGAACTTGATCAAAGTCCATAACCAGACAACCAACCAGACACGTTGTGCAGAAAGACCCGGATGACAATTCAGTGCCCTTTTCGCTGTCGCTCGTCGCCAGATTCACTATGGTCGAACACTGTTCCTGCAAATATAATTGCCATTTGGCAATCAGGCCGACAAGATGATAAAGGAACACAGAAAACACAAAGACGAAGTGACCATATTCCTACCTTGTGCGTTGTCTGTATAAAGCCGGGATCACCGAGCCAGGTGCGCCCGCCCACATAAATGTCGGAGGCGAGCAACACCCAGAACAACAGTTGTATCCACAGACCACAATATTGATATTCGTAGTACAGGAAGATCAGGGTGAGAACCCAGAATGTCGACAGGTGCACGCCAAGTGGCAGGATCAGGAATGTGTGCTCGCCGCGCGAAAAAGTTCTGCAGCAAAGAAGTTAGACTACGATCTACCGTTCTTATCGTGACTATTTTTTCACTGAAACACACACACACACTGTGTAAATATCTTTGAGGATTATTTTGGAGCGCTATCTACCGCTATGCTCTCTATGGCAGGTGAATCAGCTCTGCAGTCACCGAGAATGGCGTCTCCGATCCCAATCATGCATGCCACCATAAAAACATCAGACGGTAGTGCTGTTTTAGACTACCTACGTGAACCAACAAGCCCAGATAAATAACAGACCTACTGAAACGTTCTAATAAAGCAACAAATTCTCAACTCACGTGAACGCAACTCTCGAAATGAATGCACAGACGAGGCCGACCAATGCCTTCCAATAGAGGGGAATGCTGACTTGAATTAGAATCACAATCCAGGCAAACACAAGGAACGGGTAGACGATAAAGTATGAGTCGGTGAATCGCTGCAACAGATAAATTTCGCTATTTTAATCAACACCAAAATCGAGCCACCTCAACCTCACCCAACCTTATTGAATCTGAGCCTTTCTACAATGGTCGATGGTAAAATGCCCTGTTTCTTGGCAGCTGTTTCCAATCGTGTGATCATCCAACGATCATTACGTTTGCGTGCAATGTCCATTGGCGTGTCACCCTGCACATGTTAGGCAACTTTGATTACGGCTATCGAAACCAAACGTATGCTGTGGATCAAAGCTCAAAATACTTGCAGTAAGAATGTGTGAACAAAACCGCGGTGCTAGTCATGGCGAGCAAAACGTGTCGAAACCAAAAGTTCAACAAAAACGGGCATTTACCTTCCGTCTAATTATGATGAAAATAACTTGTCTGATGTGCGAAAAACAATGTAGAATCAAACCAATGCATCTGGCAACAGGACATGAACAAACAAGTGAAACAAGTCGGTCAAACACCCGAATTCATGGCAACCAAACAAACGCACATCTTTATTGGTCACATCCACACGCGCATTATGTTTGAGCAGTAAGGCCATAGTACAATGATTGCCCTGCGCTGTCGCCCAATGCAACGCTGTATTGCTGTAGGTCAGATCCGATAGCGATAGGTCAGCGCCCAGCGTGATTAGAAGTTTGAGGGGGTCATTGCTGAAAAATAAACATTTTTTTCGGGTTTCAAGAACGATTCTTTCAACAAAAAGCCCATTTTGAACTCACGAGTGCACTTTATACGCCGCCCACATGGCCAGTGTCATTCCGCTTGCGTCACGTGTGTCAACGGGCAGACCACTCGCCACCATGTAGGCCACTATCGGCGTGTGACTGAACTGGACCGCGATGTGCATACATGTGAAACCTGCAATGTATTGGGTATTTTTGATGAGCAGTGTGGAAATTATTAGAAAGTGCAAAAAGGTCAACCTTCAATGTCATTTACGAGCGGATTGGCACCGTGTTGCAACAACAGGACGACCATGCGCAAATGTCCTTGTCTGAAAATCGGTGTCGAATATTTTCATGAGAAAAGAACCACAATCCACGTCACACGACTTCGTCACTCACCTAGTGGCCCAATGCAATGGTGTGGATTTGAGAATGCCACCAACAGCGTTGATTTCAGCACCTTTCGAGAGATAGTACCTGCAGAAACAAGGCTCATCCAAAAATCGATCAGCTCATAAAACGCGACCGAACACAAAATAAATCACACAACAACTCACAGCACTAAATCCTTTCTATTATTGATTGCCGCCCAATGCAGCACCGTGCAGTCCTCCGCATCCCTGCTGGTCACCGACGCCTGACCAGACTCAATCAATTGCCGGCATCGTTCAATGTGACCGAACTGTGTGGCACGCACGATGTCCATGTCATCGGGTTGCGTGGACGTGGCTGACGTTGCTGCCGACGGCTGTTGTTGTTGCTGGGCGGAGGATGAGTGCTGCAATACAACATTAGGTTTGATATCGGATGATAACGTATGTACTAGAACGGAAGTAGGTCCGCTGATGGAGCACTTCGGATACATCAGGTAGAGGATTGGAATTTGGGCCACAGTTCGTTACCACCAAGAACAGGGTTTAGTTGTTTCAAAGTTCGCTATGGAAAAAGTGGAAATAGGCGCTAATTCACCTAATTTTAAGACCAACTCACGATTTTCACTAAATGTTCAAATCAGTGGTGTAGCTGGTGAGGGGGTAGGGGTAGGTAGGTCGACGCTTCGTCCTGGTACAGTGGGTTGCGTTTTTCAGCTCAAAATGGTACAAACTCGGTATTTTCACTCCAAATAGGCAAAATATCGCGCGCTGCGCGCGAAATCGCTTTAGAGTACATTTTCACCAGTATTTAGACATAAAAACTTTTGTTCCCGACGACCCCCTAGCTCGGCCGGTGCAGTAGGCAGATTGCCGCCCCAAATTTTTAGTGGTACAGTAGGTTGCCGTCCCACCTGGGCTCAAATACATCTAAATTTGCAAATTGCACCAACAAATGCAGAAAAAAACAAACCGTTGCCCAAATTGTGCGACTAATGGAGAACAGAGTTGACCCGGATTAACATGGACCAGTCACGCCACCAAAGCCGCACAAAATGGAAATCCCCACACTTAAGCAATAGATTGGCCGGAAATCTACGCTAAGCGTTAATTTGCAGTCAAACCCCCTTTACCAGACCGTTTCATTGTCCATTTTGTTGTGCTGTTTCGGACTGCTCTCCTCTGTCTCCCCCAATGAACTTGTTGGTGCTCGAATCACGTCACTCAAATGGGCCTGCACTGGATATGGCTTCATGCATTCACTGGCTGAAGGAAATAGAAGCAAATCTCTGCATATTTAGAATTAATCTTGAGGAATTTTTGAAGTGTGCACAGAGCATATGATTTATTACTCGTTACCACACCGGACTAAGATAAACCCAAGTAACAAAACATGTTAACACAAAACCCCCAAAAATAATTCACACACCTTGTGTGATAGCAAAGGACAAGCACTTTGACTGTCAAACAAATTTTCTAAGTCTTCTCTAACGCACCGAAATTTTATCGCGAAAAAAAATGCGACACACAATACATAAGCAAGAAAATACGACTTACAAAACCAGTATCGCGGAAACAGCTGCGCTGAACAATTAATATTGTGGTGTAAATCCATCATACAAACACAAAACACTCATCAAGACTAAAAAAGCAAATAAACTAAAACTGACGCCAAACAGTTGTACAAATCAATTACATAACTGGGATAGACAGTGTCCACCAAATTCAAACCTGAAGCGAATGTGTGTTGTAAAGTCAATGGCACAAAGAATCAATTAATCGAAATTGATCGTATCGGCGCGCTCCAGATGATCCTCGATCAAAAACATGGATCAGGTAGACAAACAACGGAGTGATGACAAGAGTAGAACAACAGCAATGCCAAACGCTGTGAAGAGAACAAACCCGTGGGTATCGAAACTACAATTTAGCAAAAACAATACAAAAGAAATACACGTTTCACACTGTAAACGACAGGTTCAATTCCTACAGAATGCGCACATCAAGTGCAGCCTTGTTACAAGGAGAATAAGAACACCAAGCAGCATAACACTGCTAAAAAAAGTAAAAGCGCAAAGCCTTTCTTTAATAATGAACACAAATAATAAAGACGGACAGGATTTTCGTTGAACAGAGAGCACCAAGCAAAGTCCAGCTTTCCAACTTTATCTGAGAACAAATTCAAGGCAAGATTTTGCTCCCTGCGCAACGCAAACGCAGAAAACGCAAACAAGCACAACTACAAAGATTGTGAGTGATCATGAAATTCACCTCTTCTTCTTGGCTGGAGGCGACACAGCTGGAGGGGCTGTTTCGTTGGCCGGGCTCTCCAGTTTGTGACCCACTGCTTCACACCAACCCGCTGGCTTGATTTCGGGAGATCTGCGGAATGGAAATAGAATTTCTGGAATATTAAAAAAGAAGTGTTCATTTAACAATCTGAGGGTCAGCTGTCACCTCACACAAAACACGAGTCCATGGACCTGACATCTCAAAAAAGCGCATGAAAGGTGAAAAAACATTTTGTTCTTTTTCAGCCGAAAAGGTTAACAACGGAGCCTATTCTTTTGTCAATATAGGCTCAAGATCTCCGACGGACACACGATTAGTCAAATCATGACTCGCTAACCATACCTATAGTCCTGCCATTGATCGTAATTCTCGCCCCATCCATCGAACGCAATTTTGATCAATCGGTGCGCTCTCACATTGGACACGGACGCGACACAAATGAGATTCGGCTCACGAATATCCACAGCCTCCAGTTTACTGCCGCTCTGCAACGGTCATTGACGAATTATTGACAAATGTTATTTCGAGGAATCGACCGTCACAGCACGGGCTTATTTTTTTGCTTTCAGTAATACGTAATGACTACAGCAAACACATATGGTGGAAACAAATTTGGCCTGCTGACATTCAACCACGAAATCACGGACAATGCCGATACATTCTAAAATGCATACCTTGAACGCACTGCTGGCCTCGTGTTTGATTTGTTTCTCGAACAGCTCCTTCGGTGCCGCCACACTATTGCACTGCTGCAGATACGAATTCCAGTTGAACCTGTCCGTGCCAGCATCTGCAACGAAACATTTCGATTTTTCATGCTGACGAACGCATCGCATTTTAGATAAAAAATGAATGACAGTGAGAAGACGAAAAAAACGACAAAAGCGCACTTTCAGGTGGATTCAGTTTGATGCCGTGTGTTTCGCACGATCCGACGGGGAAAATATATGGCGATCGTTTATGTATGGGGAATGTGTTGTCATCGTCGTCACTACCACCATCAAACACAACTTGCAACCAATCGTCTTTCAGCACCTGAATGACTTTCGTTTAATTTGAATTCTTAGAATAAGAGAATAGAAAATATCTAACCTTCTTGGCGGTGGCGACGTGCATTTCGGTCTGACTGAACGGATCGAGGCATTCGAACTTCATCTCTTCCTGCCACGCACCAGATATCGCACCGGCCGTCATACCACTAGAAAAATTACTTGACTGTAAAAGTAGAGAAAATAAATAACACGAGGAAAGAAAAAATATGACCGTACCTATTGTCATCGTCGCAGTGCATTTGTCCGGGTGGAATCAGGAACCAGTCGTGTTCTTTCGACGATGTGTACAATTTCTCACCATTCTGGCCCAGGTAGGCTTTCTCGTTGGAACCGTCGCCCTAGATGATTAGGAAAAACATTCTTTATTGCGAGATGTAGTAAGTTATGATCAAAATTTGATAAAGAAAGAAATTCGACTTTCGGATCCTGCTCGATAATTCTGTCGCACAATTTTTTGTACACGTCATTTGAATGCAATGTGTATCCAACTCGTGTTGCCCATCCGACAGGGAAGAGAAGGGGTGATCGGCTGCTGAATACATACTGAAATGACAAAATTATTTGAGTAAAAAAACAGTGGTCTGTTTAGGTTGAATTTGCATTTGTAAACTCACTTGTTCTGGCGGTGTGGGACACGAATCGTCTTTTTTCTGCAAAATGAAACAGAAAAGGTACGACTAGAATTGATGCAAAAAACCTTCCGAACCAACATACTCTCACTCACCTCTTTCTTCATGGGTTTGTATTTCTCAACAAGCGTCATCAGGACCCTGTCGCCAGTGACCTTGGTAACTTGGCCAGGAACAACCTGGAAAGAAAATAAAAACAAAATAAGTTCACAAAAATAATGATGTTGAAACATATATATAGCAGACCGATCAAAACAAACTGTCAAGTTCAAATGCTCACCTGCGACGGCTGGTCTTTGTCGATCATTTCACAGATCATGCCCTTCCTCAACAGTGATTGGCTGCCGACAGACTGCTTGATGCGATCCGACCAATCAGCGGGCAGCGTGCGACCACCGGTCAATCGTTGGACGAGGTAGGCTTTCCAGTCGGTTTTCGTGTTCTGATAATTGGGATAATTATGGAAAAGCGCAAGAGTGAAATTCGTTTTTTGTTGGCCACATGCCACTTGAATTTTTGTTAAGCGGCGACAATCATCAGTTTCACACTGCGAGAAGTCTATCCGCCAGTGGATAGCAAGGCATCAACCCGTCAAGGAGGGAATCACCCGACCCCCCAACTACTACACTGTTGCACCATGTTCGCACCAACCTCAATATCTTTAGGCGGCACGAGCGGCTTGCTCTTGTCGGCACACCAGCCAACCGGATGCAGATCCTTCGACAACAACGACATCCAGAAGTCCTTCTCCGGTGAATCGTAGCCGTGATAACGCAACAACGCACGATAGCCTACGAATTGAGGAAAAACATGGCGTTTGTCGAATAAAAACCAGCAAAAACACGGTTAACCTCTGATGTCGATCACCTCAGCAACCCAATAAACACCGCCAGTCGAGCTGGACATGTGGTCAAAGTCGCGATTCGGAACTTCAATCTGAAAGAAAGAGATGTCGTCCTGTGCAGTGAAGTGAGAGGCCAAGTGGCGCAGGGCAGGATATCTCCCTCCCGTTGCGGAGTACCCCACCGAAGGTGAAAACGGTGTTTTTGCGCATTTTGCAGAAAAAATAGGCCTATAAAGACTGTTACTTTTTTTGGATTTCGGCCGAAATTTGGTCTAAAATGAGCATTATATGAATGTTCTTGCGCTCAAGATTTCTAGGCACCTGAGGTCGAAAAACACATATTTTTGAGGTGTACACCTGTGGCATGTTCGTCTCTAACGATGGCCCGGCGTGCCCTGCCGTAAGGTGCACCTAACCTCCAATTTTTAGGTGCAATTCTGAGATTCTGGGTGAAAATTGCACCTAAAAAGTGTCTAAAAACCTATGGGTTCAGGTATACTGTCATAAAGAATCGTTTTTTATTTTTTGTGAAAAAAACGGTTTTTTTTTGAAAAACGGTTTTTTCCAAATATTTTTCTAGCACTTAAGAACGTAATTTCGACAAATGTAACAATTTCAGTGCAAAAATTGTTCGAAGTGACGAGAGTGTTCTTGAAGCGTGTTGAAGTCAGTCGAAAACACTTAATTTTCGTGCTCGAGCCAATTTTTCACTAAAATCGAAAAACGCATCAGTTTTGCATTACAATTTTTTGGCAAAATTGGGATTAAGTACCGATAATTTTTCGATCAAGAAAAAAGAAAAGGTACCCACGGAAAAATAAATGGAAAAGTATTCGGGTCCCGAAAAAACTGTTTTTTTTCGGTTTTTTTCCGGAAAAAAACGGTTTTTTTCTCGCTTGCCACTATAGATTCAGGTGTTCCGGGTACCTGCCCAGCCCCCTTCCCGGCGTTGGTGCAGGATAGCACAGCACACCTACCCCTTGGGGGTGGCAACCCCCCAGCAGCATAGTGGCAGGCACACTGTAGTGGCTGGGGGGGGGGGGGGGGGGGGGCTATACCCCCCCCCCCTAAGGGGTATCTATCTCGAGTCAACCCTTAGGGGGGGGGGATGGGGGGGAAGGGTATCTATCTCGAGTAAGTAGATTTATGGTTTTCAAAGGCAAAAATAGGTGTTTTTCGACCTCGGGACCCCAAAAATCGCGCGCTCCGCGCGCAAACACCCAAAATTGGTCATTTTAGGCCAATTTTCGGCAAAAATGTCAAAAAGTACCCATTTTTAGGCCAATTTTGCAGTAAAATTGCATGCAAAAAACGGCCTTTTTTCGCCTTTTGACGGACCATAGGGGTATCTTGGGTAGCCTCTGGGGGGTATCTCGAGTAAGTCCGAAACCTTCCCCCCCCTAGGGTATCTTGGGTCGATTGGCCTGCCACCACACTGGGTAGGCAAATGGTTGCAAGATGCCCTTGAGGTGGGGATGGATCCAGATGGTTGCAGGGTACCCCACCCACATTCCGGAAGGTTGCAATGCAAGGTACCCTAAGGTACGAAAAAAGCGTTTTCGCATGCATTATGCTGCAAAATTGGCCAAAAATTATTGTTTTGCATTTTGGCCGAAAATTTGCCTAAAATAGCTATTATATGGAGGTTTACGCGCGGGGGAGCGATTTTTTGGACTTAAGATCGAGAAAACACCAGTTTTGCCCATGAAAACCATAAATTGATGGTTGAAAAGTACCCTCAGCGACGGTTGCAAGGTACCTATCCTTCCCCCTCCCCCAAGGGGTGGTTGCGCTGTACCTATCCCCAATCCCCCAGCCACTACACTGCTCCCCAGGCTCCCTGAAGCACTACACTGCATGTGCATGTCAAAAAATTGCGCAGTAGCGCAAGATTGGTAACAAAAAAATTTAAAAAAAAACTAACCTGAAGCCCGGGCCGCATGTGCTTGAATTCGTCAGCCAGCAATCCACCGATAAATTTGTTTGGCGACACAAACGCATCTGGGTCAGATTTTTTCACGTCGAGAAAATGACCCCAGGAATAGGTGACCTGCAATAATAGATCATCATCAAGATGGTATCAAATCAATAGATGAAGAAACACGGCCAAACGAGCCGGTGGGCGCGGACAAAGCAAGCCAGAGACACAGGCGGCAAGATACATACCGTAAAAACCTAAATACAAGGGGGCTCTACGAATTCACTGACCCCGAATTTATTAAATCACTGATACGAATCTGAAAAATTGTTCCCAGAAATACTCCTCAAACCCTTAAAAAGGGGTTTGAAACAGTGGTGTCGTTGAGAAATCGAAATTTTCCCATACCCAGCCCAATTTTCGGGAAATTTCCCATACATACCCCCAAAAATCAAAAATTTCCCATACCAGGGGGGTTTCCAAAAACTCAAAAATTTCCCATACCCGAGGGTGGGGGTTTTGAAAAAAATGACCCCAAAAATCTTCGAAAAGTGTCAAAATTGGTCTAAAAAGTGCTTAAAACAGAGTTTTCTTGCGGCAGTTGCGGTAGTAAGCGATTTTTGACATTTTTGGACGAAAAATGGCCAATTTTGGTACTTCTCGGGGTCAAAAAGTCATTTCTTAGGGGTGCTTGTTCCAAAAGTGAAAAATTTCCCATACCCCATACCCCCGGCCGATTTCCCATACCCCATACCAGGGGGGTAACCCCCCCCCCCCCCAACGACACCACTGGTTTGAAAGGAAGTTTTTTTGGCTTATAGTCGCATTTTTTCGTGTCCATTCATCAATAAGAGGCGTATTACATGCTCTGCACGAACAACAACCGTGCATAAATGTACCTGTGCCGGGCGGGCTCTATTAAACCACTGACCCCTTTTTGGGGGCTGTATTATGGGGAGCTCTATTCCCGGGGGCTGTATTTAGGTTCAGAAATTCAAGCAAAAAACGCATTTTAGAGCCCAATTCTCAAAAACATTGCGCTTCCCGCATTGTTCTGCATCATCTTCATCTTCCCTTTGCAAAACTATCTTGAGCCCTAATTACGAAACAACGATAAACTTTTTGCGAAAAAATTTACATTTTTCGTTTTTATTACCTACCACCGAACACCGAACCGAACCAAGAATCCCACCCCAACCCAACCTTTGAATCATAGTCTGGCGGCGCAATATGGGGAACACACGGCACGCAGATGGATTGGAACATGGCTGAACTAAGCTTGCGCTTATGGTCCCCCATTTTTATGATTTTATGACGCGAACAAACAAGTTTTCAAATCGAAGTTTCAACGGACGATTGTGTCGCGTGCGGCAAAATTTTTCGGTAGCAAATGACGCAGGTTCACTTTGTTCGCTCCCTTGTTGTACCCTCCTGTGGGCCAGAAAATAAGTTTCCGTCCAGAGGAAATTCGAAACCAAACAAATTACTGGAAACAATTCAAAACGCACAGGACAGGAGGGACAAAATCCGCAATTTTGAAAATTGCAAGAGAACGGAGCCGAACGCGATTCGTATTTTTATATTCTTTGTGCGATCGATAGCGATTGATTGAACAAGAAGCGGGCTGAAACAAAGCTAATATTTTCAACAAAATCTGGAAAACATCAACCAAACACGTGGATTAATTTTTCAAAAGTATTCAGGAGGTGCATGAAACACCATACGGCAACCCCACAAGAGCGCAACACTGTTCATTTTTTGCGATGACTTTTATTCCACGAAATTCACTAAAATACGAATTGGCTACAATGTCACAAACAAACTGCTGCAATATCTAAAACTATGAAAAGAATATGCCCAGTGAGTATCATTGCATTTGGCACAAATGTACAAATTAGTGAAAAGGATGAGAAAAATAATTGAATGATAAAAATTGAAATAAATAGAACTTGACCAATGGTGATTAGATCGACGATCTGAGATGCAAAATAAACTGCAAATAATGGCAATGTTTGTCTCCATTCCACATGCAAATGAACAGTAAACCACGCAATCACAAACAAAGGAAAATACTGAGCTTTTGTATAGTAGACCCAATAATGCATATATTAGAACCGAAAACTCACGAACTGAAACATTTACGATAGGCACGGAACAACAAAGAGATGCGATGGATACATAGGAATACCAGGTTAGCTCGGGCCGAGCGGTGGTAAGCTTGGGCTTGTTCTTGGACTCAGGCTTGGGGTGATATTTTCGAAACGGTGTAAAGGTGAGTTGGGTGTAAAGGTCGGTGTAAGCTCAATCGAAAGCTCGGTCGGTGTCAGCTCGGTGTAAACATGAAACATTGCCTGCTGTTAACGTGTAATGTTTCATGTTTACACCGAGCTTACATCAACTGAGCTTTCGACCGAGCTTACGCCGACCTTTACACCCAACTGAGCTTTACACCGTTTTGAAAATACCACCCTTGGTTGCCCAAAGTGCAGGCCTAAGACCAAGTCTGAATGTAAGCCCAGGCATAACCCCAAGCCTAAGCGCCGCTCACTAATCTAGCATCCATATACAGTAGATAGCAAGCCTGAATAAACGCTCAAAACTGCAAAATGAAAATGCATGACCAACAAAATTTCAATATAGAATTTAGAATGTAAGACTTTCGTAAAGCAAGGCACACAAGATGAACACACGGAAGCACGATGCAACACAATGGAAAATCATGGCCAATTACAAATAAAGATAACGATGCTTTAAAAAATTCGCTAAGGTTTGAGAAAGAGCGCCCAGCGAGCACCGGCGTTTATGAATAATGAAGGCAAAACGCTAGCTGAAGAGGCAAAGATTAATCGGTTTATGGTGGCACAATTCAATTGCAACAATGAGGCAAAACGTTATCAATAAAAAAGAGGCCAGTTCAGCAAGATGCGGTTTCAACAAAAAAATCACCACTTTTATTCTCTACCACATTTCAAAGAAAAACCTTGCGGTTTCATTAATTTCGGGCAAGATTATCGTCGTTCAGCAGCCGCTTTGCTCAATTTGTACGCAACTTCGAATGCCTGACCCAAGGATAGGATGATTTCAGTGGCCAAATCCTGAAAATAAAAACAGCATCACAAATTTCGTGTTTTTTAAACCAAAGCACGTAAACTAGACGAACGGCGGTGAGCACACAGAATACATGGCAGAAAATGTGCTGTCGCTCCTGTGTGACGTAGGAGAAACAATTCAGATCACGCTCATCTTGTACAACACGATGAATGACGTTGATCGGATGCTCAGCGGCCACTTTCTGAATTCACGATAAATAAAGAACGATGTGGTGTTATGTTTTAGAAAGAAAATCGTGTATAATTATTGACAAACAAATAACCCTGTTAAACGCATCAATGACGCGCACGCCGCGATACGAGATCTCGAGGAACACTTGCGCGATGTTGCCAATGTCACGCGCCGTTTTCTGTATTGAATCGTGGAACCCGATTGCCAATGATTTTGCCCTCGCTATAAAACCCAACCTTTAATTTCCTCATAGCCAGTCGCGCCTCTGCGAGCATTTGTGTCGCCTCAGCAGCATCAACCAGCAACTCAATAGTACCCAAGTAATGACTGTTGTATTGCACGTGCGAGTGCACCTGTACTTGGAATTCAACTTTATCCGATGTATTTGCTGAGTTTTTAACAGTTGTAGATTTTATGGAGCACAAGGACGAAAGACAAATTAATGTCCAGTTGTTTGCTTGTAACATAAAGGCAAACTACAACAACATGAGCTCGGATTCGGAGGTGGTGGATTAGTGAAAACATTCAAACGTGGCTGCTGATTTGGGAAACGCTACAAGTTGAAGAATACAAAAGGGAGCATGATGATTTTCTCTTTTTATTCGTTTTGAATACGCGGTAAAGGCAATCTACCCGTTGATTTCACCGCCGCCCACACGGCTGAGCTGAGCGCTCTATACTCAGCTCTGAAGAGGTACAATTTTATAACACAGGGAATTTTTCTTTGGGCCACAGTTTGAGATAGAGTTGCTCCACTAATTTCGACCAGCGGAAAAGATGTTCATTAGCCGTAGAGGAATAACTTTTACGCTGGTCATAATTAGTGGAGCAACCCTATCTCAAACTTTGGCCCAAAGAAAAATTCCCTGTGTTATAAAATTGTACCTCTTTAGAGCCATTCGGCTTACACAGCACTCAGCTGCGTGGCATGAAACAGCATGAAACATTGAGCTAAAGAAGAATCGCTTCATGTATAAGTCGAGAAACGGCGTAATGGCTCAGACTCTGGTATACTGTAGATTTTGCGGCGGTGACATCAGCGGCTGGATTGCCTATAGCTTCGAAATCGGGCTCGTGTTGGTGTAGTTTGTCTTTACCTATGGTCAGAAACATTTCTTGGGAAAATTTGCCCACTCAAGTTTTGTTTCCCAAATTCACTGGTTTCTCAGAATATATCAATATTTCTTCCGAGAGAGAGTTATTTTTCATTCACATTCAATGCCAATAGATACACAGTATCCAAAACAGTTGCGCTGCGCTGCCAATGCGAAAGTTAGCTCAATAAGTCCGTTTTCTGAGGTGCCGACGCTTATTGACTAACCTTACAGACTCAGAAAAAAAGCAAAAGAATAACCAACGCTACCCACCAACAGATCCGGATCGTGCAACCAGACAGTCTCCTCCGATTGATCAATATACGACGGCGCTGGACTCGCACACGACAGTGGTGTGTCACGCTGATAACTGGCTGCTGATGTTTCAGGCGTGGACGTGCTCGTGTCCTCGAATACTGGCACCAGGGTACTGCTGGTCGGGCCTGGGATAGGCAGGAAGGTGGGATATTGTTACTGTCCTTCTTATATCTCCACAATCATACGCACCAAATGAGATAACCAAAATCATTTCATACCAGCGCCAATGGCAATCTCTTCCAAAACAGTCGACGGCGGAGCGGATGCAGATCGCACCACCGGCGTCTCGTGCGCGTCAAAATCAGAGTCCGTTTTATGGTTAGTCGATTTACTTTGGTCGGTGCTCGGTGAACCTGTAATTGATAACTCATGTGTTGCACTATTTTGCCACTTTATCCTTCAAAATGATGTAAAAAGTATCAAAGTGCGCACCCAACACGCTGGCAAACGGTGGTTTGGAGGCGGATCGATGTTGCGACATTGAGTGTTTGTCCATCGATACGATCAGACGGTGGATGTGGCCAGGACATGCCGAGGGCAGCAACTGAAAACATCGAAAATTGCGAAACACATCATAACGGAACACTGCAACGCGGAAAATGTTTCGGCAAACGACCATAAGAGAAACGTAAATTATTTCGCTGATCTGTCATATGCATAAGATTTTAAAAAAATCCGAAAAAACTCCGAGGTTCAACTTCAAACAACCTTTCTCAAAGTGGCCCTCACATCGGCACAGTTGTGCAGCACACGTCTCAGCCGTGACACGCTGTCAATTCCAGCGCGCATAAAATCGGTCATGTACCTGTGTCGTGTAATGAAAATACCACTCCAAAGAACGTGCAGCAACAAAACAAACAATGGTTTCTAAAAGCAGACACCGTTGAGAGAACCACTGCAATTGCTGTTGGGTGATTTTATTGTTTGATGACTGATGTTTTATGACTGTGGTGTGATGATGTTCGAAAACTGTTTTTACTCACTCGTTCGCTTAGTTTTGTGCTGATATTGAACCATTTTTGGGATGTGATGTGACACAACTTGTTGACGCGGATCAACCTTTAATTTGTCCATCGCCGCTTCACAATGTTTTGCTGCTAAGTCTAATCACAATCGACCGCACAAGAGTGCATATTCTTGATACTACTGACTGACAATGTCAAGTTTTTATGATATCTCCTTCACTCATTGTGCTGTGCAGAGTACCACACGAAATGGGTATGTAGCAGCAACCACCGACGCATCGCATCCCAACTCACATTTCACAATTCAAGGAGTTGAGCCAGTCGGCCAAATAGGTAAAATCTGCAGCAGCGGGCAGCCGTCTGGTGAGCGGTGCAGCATCGGTAATGGGTGACGATGCAGGCCCTGGCTCGTCATACAACGTCAACAAGATCGCTGCACAACTGTCGGCGTCTATCGACCGCTCCAGCCAATCGATATCGATCGTCTCAGACTGAAAATTGCACAACGGATGATTAATACATGGACATGATTTAACATATGGCGCATTACATCATCAGACTAAAAAATGGGGACAGTTTTTCAAAAAAGCACAGGAAATAGACATCCATACACATGAGTATTTCATCGCCGCGATAGAGGTACTCAGCCGACAGTCGTCGACAACCGTTCAGTGATGATGAGGCAGGTGCTTTGACGCAAAAAGCAGGCAACAAAAAATGCTCCGTCAGCAGCACGTAAGACAGCTGCAGACTAGCCGCCACAACATTTGTTACGTTCTCTTGGAAAGCAAGACATCAACTCGCAACAACAACCGACCATAAATTGCACCCTATCATATCCCCTCGCAATCAACGTGTCCGCCACCGTGTACACATTGTCGTCATGCACATGGATGGACACAAGCCAGTCAATGATCTCCCTTCGAACATCAGGGCTGCTCGCTGGTGGTGGGATGGCGTCGAGACGCGGCACGAAACCAGCTGCTGTAAAATAATATCTGCGTCACAAGCGAATTAGCGCAACGTTTTCCAACTTTGTCAAACACAAATTTAAAGTCAGAGACACGAACCAGCAGGCTTCATCTGAGCCGACCGTCGTTTTTTCCTCGACTCGCCTGCCGTTGCAGTGCTGCTCGTTGATGTTTTCACGGGCGTCTTGATAACGGCACCTGTACGAAACACGAATGAAGAACACAGACTAGCCGATGACACAGAACTCAACAAAAATGCGCTCACCGTTTATGCCCACCAATTGCTGCTCGCCAAACGTCACCGATTTGCTGGTCACACGACCGATGAAGCCACTCATCGGCGGTTCATCCTGAAAATACCCACGCAAGCTTTAGACGAAATGCCGATGTAATTTGCCAGTACCAACAAGCCCAACCTGATGTAATTGAAGCACCAGCGCCGAATTTCGTTTGTTCCTCAAGTACACAGCCACTCGCTTGTCGTCTTCAGCTATATCCACACCAGCCTTCACCGATTTGGGCTCATCCATGTTGGTCGTTTGAGATTCGGTTGGCTGAAAACTTCATCTTGCCAACTGAATTCAGTCACGAAACGAAATGGTTTTCTAGGTTTTTTATAGCTGTTTGCCCGGTTATCTACCAATACTAAACAAGAAAGGAAGGATTTGGACGGTTGTCGAGTAAAACATCGGACTAAAAGTGACAAATTGGTCCGAATACCTGCCTGACACGAAGGCAGTGTAAGTGTACTATGCATCAGCTAACCATCGGACTAGAAGTTCGTTCCCCATTTGTCAGAGATTTCGGCTGTCCGTTTTCATCACATGCACTGCACTCAGATCCAGACGTACAACTGCTGTCTGAAAAGTACGTTTCTCAATTGTCACATCAACCTTTGTGTTCTTCTTTCCATGACAAATGTCCAATTTGATCAAATATGATAACAATAGAATATGCCATGCCAACCTCTCGATAAATGCGCGTTATCCAAACTTTGATCGACTTGCGTTTCCTGCGTCCGACTTTCCACACGAATCACGGACGACGTTGACGCTTGTTGAGAATCAGAATCAAAACCTGACCCGGAATGTGAACTGTTGTTGAAATTCACCTGCAACACGTTGGAGAGTTCGTTGGCAATCATGTCATTTGTAAATTTGAGATTATGTCATGAGCCCAAATGTTTCGCTCACTCGATAAAGACGACACTTGATCCATAATCTAAACGACCCACATTCAATTTCAACACATCATAAATCTGAGCAGCGGATGCGCCGGGCGATGGTGGTGCTGGCTCAATGGCAATGACTGGTGTTGGCTCATCACATGTCAATTCCATTGTTAATGTTGTTGTGGTGGTCGGCAGCTCATCAGCTTCGTACACGCTCGATTGCGATAGTTGTCTGACAATTGAATGTGACCTGATGTTGCACGACGGCTAGAAATAACAGCCGACAACATTTTGGTTTGGTCACTTCGGTAGAAATATTGAAAAGCGAAACATCCAAACGATTTCTGAAAGAAATTGCCCTGCCGTGACTGCAGCCCAAGTAGAATGTTTCATCTGACTGATGCAAAGGTTTTGGACTCTATTGATACCAACAAATAATGGGTGTTGCCCAACAATAAACTTGAAAAGTAAAAACACACCGAATCAAATACTTTTCCTCTTCATGCGGCTCGCGATCATGTACAGAAACGGACTGATCACCAATGTAGTTGTTGTTGCTTTGAATCAACGAGCGCCCATCTTCCAACGAGACTATCATTTCCTCAGGTGACGCCAATGGAGCCGTGAATGAGTCGGGCACTATAGTCGCTATCGAATCTGCAAAAAGTTTCCATAAAAATAAAAAAATAAAAATCGTTGAGAAAAGATCAGTCGAACAAACCAGTGGTTCGGCCGGGGCACGTGCATGCGTGTTGCCACTCTCGTCCTCCGCCCACCGGTGCATTGTCGTACAGTGTTTTCGGTGGAGGAACATTATCGTAGGTCAATGTCGTGGGCACAATTGTGCGCTTCTGATCGATCGCTTGGTAGGTGCACGATGAGTTCGCGTTTGGGGCTGCCAGATGAGATAAACTTTGATTTCAGAAGATAAGTTTGTTGTTAACAAAACGTGCTTCTGGTGAGCCACACGAACAAGAAGGCCATGTACATATGAAACCAATGATACTCAGTTCGCGGATGTTTTTTTGGCAGAAGGTACCAGAACACAACTAAAGTTAGATAAATTCGACATACTATCTGCATGAGCTGATCTGCTATTGCCAGCCCAATCGGACGACAGACTGATGGTTGATGGAGGGCCAACGCTGTACGAGTCACGAGTGTCGATCGAAACACTCTGCAATTCAACACACGTATACCACGTATATTTTACTCCGGTTTATGTTGTTCAGATACGCTGTATCTTACATCATGTATCCGAATCCAGCAATTTCTACCAACCCTGGTTCCTTCGTTGCGCAGACTTTCCACTCGTTTCAGTCGTTCTGACGCCGATTGTGGCAACGACTGCCAAATGCCAGCACCACTAGCAGAATTATTGCCATTGGATTTAGTTGCCGGTGGGGTTCGGTTGTTGAGATCATCACATTTCACAAGGACGCCTGAATTGTAAAGGCAAGTTTCGTCCCGTCCCAGACTAGAACTCGAGAATATACCAAAAAGTAACTTTGGCAAACCAACCAGCACTTTTCGTCATTGGTCTATTTGGAGTCGAGCTGGTTGGTGGTGGTGTGTTGGCATCGGTGGCTGGAGAAATGGTCTGTTTCACGCGCAGAGACTGCAGGGCTTCGGATTGGATAAAGTCTGGAACAATTAAAAAACATAGAGAACCGGTTCTTCGGCAGCTACGCATACTCAGCAACCGCACGCTGCTAATCAAATAACAACACCACTCAGCACTCACCCATAATAATCTGCGTACATTGTCGCCACACCTCCCTGTTCTGCATGACCTGTGTCAAATCGGGCGCTTCGTTGTCCTGATGTTCTTGCAACACGTCCAGCACCGTTCGACCGTGCCAATCTCGCACGTCGATTGACGCACCTAAAACCATTCTCTTTCATTTAACCTAAAAAATACATTGGAAAAGACAGCAGAACACTAACCAGATTCGAGCAACATCTTGACCACCTCCACCCTGCCATATAACGCAGCGATATGCAGTGCCGTGCCTTGTTCGGTCACAAAGTTCACATCAAAACCGACTTCAAGTAGCAATTTACACGTGTCACGATGCCCGTTGCGCGCAGCCAGATGTAGTGGATAGCACACATTTGGTGGCACTTGTTCGCCACCGCCGTTGTAATCGTGCCAATCGGATGAGTGATGACTGCAGAACAACGACTTTCCATGCAAACAAATAGATGACTTACAACTTACAAGTGTTTCACACAGGCAATCACTAGACATGAAAACTTGTTTGCCTTGTCCATTGTCGACAACTTTTTAGGGCAAATTTCTTAGACAGGTTACAGCCCTTAGTAATGGGATCGAATCACCGAGTTTGATATTGACCATCGGTATTGCAAGCTCTCGCACCCAGTTACATTAGTATTCAACATTTAAAGTTTTGTATGAGCTCCTAAGCATCTATACTTATCGTATAAATTTGCCTTTCCTTGCCAAGAGCACCACAGTATCCAACCTGGATGCGCTAGCATTCGACGACACATCCAACGAATACGACCGCCCACCCTGTGCTCCAATGGGCGATCGTTCATATAACGCCGGTGTGGACATATTGGACGGAGAATCGTTGTGGTTGAGACGGTCACAGGCTGTGGCTGCGTCTGCTGTGCTCTGCAAACCGACAGCAACAAATTGGGGGGGGGGGGGGTTCAGTCAGCAGGATATGAGAGCGACAAAGAATCGCTCATGCTCACTCTTGACTCATATGAAGAAAGCAATTCACGGGAGAAAAGAGGCCAACAGCAAGGGGCCGCAAAGTTTCAACCGGCATTTTTTTTCTTGCGCAAAAAACATGTATTCAAATCTTGGGGCTGGGAATCGTTAGGTACTTGACACCTACACTTTTTGGATGCCGACATCCTCTGAGGGTGTCAAAACCCGACATTTGCAGTTTTGCATGACGACACCGACACCTGGGGTGCGGCAAGTGTAGTGGTTGGGGTTTTTCCTGGTTTGGGTGTTGGGAGGTTGTGTTTGGGTGCTGGACAGTGGTGTCGTTGGGAAATCAAAAAGTCAGGATACCGGATACCCAAAATCCAAAATTTTCGGATATCTCGGATACCAGGGGGGGTTGCTCCCTAAAAAAAATCTCGGATACCCAGGGGGGTTGTTCAAAAAAGGTTAGTTTTTTAGAGGAAAATTGAGCAAAATCGGTATTGAAAGCGCAAAAATGGTCATTTTGGGGGTTATGCTTGCGCCAGCAAGCGATTTTGAGCATTTCGGAGGTAAAAATGGGCGATTTTTACGGTTTTCGGAAAAATTTTAGGGCAGGATACCCCTGGACAAAAAGTTAGGATACCGGATACCCCTGGGTGAAAAAATCAAGATACTGGATACCGGATACTAGGAGGGGTAACCCCCTCCCTTCCCCCCCCCAACGACACCACTGGTGCTGGATATCTTAAAATCCTAAAGGAACGAAAGCGCAGCGCTGATCAAATGAAAATTTCACGATTTGTGCTCCAAAACCACCATTTTTCGCCAAAATTTGCGCATTTTGGTCCATAAAGACAAAAAATTGCGCTCTCATCTGATTTTCTGATCATTTTTTCGCTTGTCAAGTAACTGTTTGGGTGAAAGTGTTTGGGCTTTTGGACATAAAGTTTTCATTGTAGGTGTTTGGGTACTTCCAAGTGTAGGTGTTTGTGCTTGGGTGTGGCACCCACCCAAATCCCTCCTCCCTACGCAACACCCGACATTGGCAGATCCCCAGGTGTGGCCCGATTACATATTCTCAAGCTAAGCCACTCATATCACGAAAATTTCGCTTGATAAAAAAACTTTCAAAAGCACAGTGTTCAACCTTCGCGACACAAACTTCGCATATTCACTAAACGATGATTAAAACCTTCGTATAAGTAAATTAAGGGAAGATTATCTACAGTTTTTATCGCAGTACGGCAATCCAAACGTCCAAACGCATGAAAAATACAAAGTTTCAGAAATCTCACCACCTGCAACACCAACGAGGGACAATGTTCGATCAATCTTCGCACTACATTCGTACGTCCCAGTCTGGCAGCGACATCGAGTGCGCATTCACCACGAGCGTTGCGTAAGGTCACGTCGGCATCGTTCTGTAAATATTGGCCCAATTGACAATTATTGACAGCAGTAGTTTTCATAAGATCATATTTACTGTGCGCGACGTGAACCAACAAATCAGAAAACGCAAATTAACGGGCCGGGCCCTTATTTTCAAATTGCACAACACTTCTTCTCGTCCGGAAAAAATAAATAACAAAATGAGAATTTGACTGACAGGTGCAACAAAACATTGGTCGAAAATGCGTTGTTTTGGGTTTCCGTAACCTGTACACTAAGGTTCTATCGGTTATCGGTTTTATCGATACCATCGTTTTTTTTCGGAAATTTTTCCAAAATTATAAAAAACCAGTTTTCAGCAGTGGTGTCGTTGGGGGGGGGAGAGGGGTTACCCCCCTAGTATCCAATATCCGGTATCTTGATTTTTTCACTCAGTGGTATCCGGATTTTTTGTCCAGGGGTATCCTACTATACTGGCAGGCGGAAAAAAAACCGGTTTTTTTCCGGAAAAAAAACCGAAAAAAACCGTTTTTTTCCGAGACCCGAATACTTTTCCATTTATTTTTCCGTGGGTACCTTTTCGGTTTTTGATCGGAAAAATATCGGTACTTTATTCCAATTTTTCCAAAAAATTGTAATGCAAAACTGATGAGTTTTTCGATTTCAGTGAAAAATTGGCTCGAGCACAAAAATTAATCGGCCCAAAATGGGCCAAAAAGCGTGTGAACCAAGTGTTTTCGACTGACTTCAACACTCTTCAAGAGCACTCTCGTCACTTCGAACAAATTTTGCACTGAAATTGTTATATTTTTCGAAATTACGTTCTTAAGTACTGGAAAAGTATTTGGAAAAAAAAACGGTTTTTTTTTCGGAAAAAAAAACGGTTTTTTTTCACGAAAAATAAAGAACGGTTCTTTATGACAGTATATATCCTACCCAAAAATTTTTCCGAAAACCGTAAAAATCGCTCATTTTTTACCTCTGAAATGCTCAAAATCGCTTGCTAGCGCAAGCATAACCCAAAAAATCACCGTTTTTTGCGCGTCCAACACCAATTTTGCTCTAAAAAATTGACCTCTTTTGAACAACCCCCCTGGTATCCGAGATTTTTCATTTTGGGCATCCGGTATCCGAAAATTTTGGATTTTGGGTGTCCGGTTCCGGTATCCTGACTTTTTGATTTCCCAACGACACCACTGGTTTTCAGCAAGTATGAACAACGGTGCTGAATTAACCTGAAGTAATAATTTGACGAGCCGATTCTGACCCTGCTGCACAGCCAGATGCAGTGGCGTGTCTTTGGAATTGCTCCTCGCGTTTACCGTTCGTTTGCCGACATCGAATTCAAGCAATGTTTCCGCGACCTGTAAGCCGCGAAACTACGTTCGCCAGCGGTTGGAAAAATAACAAAGTAAACGTTTTTTCCGATGTTTTTTTCGGAATAATATTGGTTGATTTTAGCAGCTAACCGGACTTCTAAAACAGTTTTTGACAAATTTGGAATTTTCCCGAAACTTAACCGATTTTTTCACCAGTGCCCGGAGAAATCTCGGTTCCTAATACAGCACTTGTCTCTCCAGAAAAAAATTGTTTTCGTTTTTTCTTGCAACTACAGCGTAGCAACCAGGACAAAATCAAACATTAACGAGCTGCATCGAATTCGAAGGTAATGTACTGAGTACAGTAGTTGGCAGTGTAGTGGCAGGCCCATGCGTGGGAGGTAAGTATGATGCGGGGTTGGGACCGGAAGCGTGAGAGGTATGATTTTGGTCACCCAAAAAGGCGAAAAAACACCGTTTTTGTGATACAATTTTGGCCAAAAATTGAGGTAAAAATAGTACTTTTTCAAAATTTTCGCCGAAAATCGCCTAAAAATAGGTATTATGGGTGGGTTTGCGCGCGGAGCGCGCGATTTTTGGAAAAATAAGGTCGAAAAACACCGATTTTTGCCTTAAAAAGGTATAAAATTGCTTGTGAGAGGTATGATTTGGAGTTGTGAGAGGTAAGTACTCAACCCCCCCCCCAACCCCCCCTCGGGTTTTGTGGTAGGTAAGTACTGAGAGGGGGGTCACCCCCCCCCAACCCCCCCCCCCAGCCACTACTATGGTAGTTGGTCTGTTTTGCCCTGCTTTCGCAGACAGCCTGAGGCGCCAGGGCTCGTCAGCGCAAACGCCTCTGGCAAATTTACCTCCAAAAAGCCCCACCAGCAAATGTTATTGCTGGGCTGTGGTAACATCACTGCGTGAACTATGAACAGAGCTTTCGTCACATCTGTGCACAGGGGGGCGGAGCGGAGCCACTAAAGCAGTGCACATAGTGAAGTAACAAGCCCTTCAACGACGGTGACAACGGGCAGGACAAGGGGAACAACTTTTACGCTGATCAAAGCAGTGCTCTACCACACGCTATCGCAAAATACCATCTCGACAAGACTCGCCAATGCCTCTCACAGTGCTTTCCTCTAAATTTGATGATGTGGTTGAACGAAGTCCATTATTCTACGAATACAAACCTGAATGCGTCCATTCCAAATTGCCAGATGCAGGGGCACACATCCTCTTCTGTCATGGACGTACGACAGATCGACGTCAAACTGCAGCAATTCGAGCACAATGCCCGAACGGCCGTTGAGCGCTGCGATGTGCAAACATGTGTAGCCCGTGTCCGGCTCACGCTCGAACACGTTGTTGGCACTGCCACGCAGGAACCTGTAACCACAAGTTCAGATGTTTCACGGCTGAACGAATGAAAACAGGTTTGATTTGACACAACGTCAACGTCACCCGTCACGTGACGTTTGTTTGTTTTTGTTTTATTGCTTTTGCGTCCGAACCAACCAAGTGATATATAACAGAAAACGGTCAAGTGGAAGTCGCATAAATACAAGACAGGGTGCTTTAGGGACGTGAAAATAAGTATAAAACAGGGTGCGATACCTAAAGGAATAAAAAACAAATAGAAAACCAGGGCAGGAAAGAGTGAGAACGTGGACGAAACCACGGACGGACAGACACAGGCAACATGCAGCAATCAGAAACTAAACATACGAAGAGCCACAACAAGTACAATGGTGCAAAACCGGACGGCGCGGAATGGGAACACAGTGACATATAAACAAATCCGCAAGCAGCCTGTAAGATTGTGTATCTCCGTATCCGCAGTGCATCTTTTTCCGCGGTGGCTGGCCAGCCGATCAGGAGGTCTATCGCCCCTGCTCACATTGTCCTTGCAGG
The DNA here is from genome assembly GCA_030248065.1 of Rhynchonema sp. JSB1_4. NCBI lineage: Eukaryota > Metazoa > Nematoda > Chromadorea > Monhysterida > Xyalidae > Rhynchonema > Rhynchonema sp. JSB1_4. Next base: position 60,695 of record JASAMV010007725.1, read on the forward strand.
CCAGTAGTCCTCCTACGTGGTACCACTCGGAGTTCAGGCTCGCACATCTCGGTTTCCATCCAATAGTTCGCTAATGTTGGTTGACGTCGTTGGCCGGCGATGCCATTGAACACGGCGGCATCGACGTTCGTAGCGAGCACCGCGAAGAAGTGACTTCATTTTACGGTTTGTACAAGATAGAGCATACTCACTTATCCAACGACAACTGACCTCAAAGGCCCCTTGAGCTTGTTTCGGCGGGCCGTCAGAATTTCGTGCACCTTTTGTTCGTTTCCAACGCGACACGCTTCGAAGAGCTCGAGAAATTTTCGCATTGCGCAGATTCACAACGAAATTGTGGTAAACGTCGCCAACCCCAAGCTTCCGGTTCGTTACTTGAAAAATTCCTACGATGTTTTTCCAACGATTATCAACATGCTGATCAATGTATTAGCTTGTTCACGGCAGCGTTTTCATGTCGTCATCAATTATTTCTAATGACGACGGTGTGATCCGATCCAACAAGATCAGTGGCCAGTGGCACCGCCACGCCTCGCTTGCCTGAATTTTACCGGCGTTTCTTGGCCCGACCGAACTCGTGGTCGACTTCGGGTGGTGAACAGGGTACTTTGGGTGGAACTGAAATGAAATGAAACCGAACCAAGCCAATAAATTACATACCGTAAAAACCTAAATAGAGCCCCCCCCCCCCGGAATAGAGCCCCCCTCGGAATATCGATCGAAAATAACACCGGATTTGGAACGCTCTCGCTGAGAAACAAGAAAAAATTTTTTAAAAATGGGGTCAGTGAATTAATAGAGCCCGAGCCCCCCTTGTATTTAGGTTTTTACGGTACCCGATTGCCTGCCTGACCTAACGATACATAGATATGAATTTATGGGGGTCAAATTTTTTTCCCATGTGTTGGCGATAGATAGATGACGGTTCCCCACCCCAAGCCCCAGCAGTGCCGTGGCTCCGTTTGCGGGGCGGGTAGGGTCCATAGGTGGAAAAAATCGGGGCGGGTAGGGGGGTAGTGTACCTGGGATTTGGGGGGGGGGGAATCCGGTTTGGGGGGGCGAGGGGGGGGGGCAAGATTTTTCGGGGCGGGTAGGGTACAACACAAGTTTTTTCGGGTGCCTGTTTTTATGTACTAAAAAGTGCATATATCGCGCGCAGCGCGAGATTTTTTGCACTTTTCAGGGTTTTCGGTCGAAATTTGGGCATTTTTGACCGAAAAATGGGCATTTTGGGGGTAAAAATCGGGGCGGGTAGGGTACCAGGGCGGGGCGGGTAGGGGGGTAGGGTACAAGAGCGGGGCGGGTAGGGGGGTAGCGTACCAGGCCGGGGCGGGTAGGGTACCATTGGGGGGACCCCCCCACCCCCCCCAGCCACAGCACTGAGCCCCAGTGTAGTTCTTGGCCCGGAGGGGGAGATAGCGGACCCCCCGTTTTTTTGGAGGGGAAGAGAGCGTACCCCCGAGCAGTGTAGTACTTGGTCAGGGTGTTGACGATAGATAGATTGGGACCCGAAATGTGTTGACGATAGATAGATGACCCAAGTCCGAAATCTGGGGGGTCGGCCCCGAAAGTCGGGGAGGGCCGCCCCGATTGCCCATTCCGGCATGTGGACACTTGTTGACAAAGACAAAAATAATAAATGTCTTTTTTGTCTTTAATGTCTTTCGTGTCAACAACTATGCACTACCACGCTGCCTATAGGACAGTTGTTGACATAAAGACAAAAAAGACAAAAATAATTGGATGTCAACAACTATGCATTACCACGCTGCGTATAGGACAGTTGTTGACATAAAGACAAAAATAGGTGGGTGTCAACAACTGTGCATGAATTGGAGCAGAAACAGTTCGGCCAGGTGAACAACATGTGAAGAACGCAAATGCGATCGCACGCGCACCTGACAAACATCGTAAAATATTTTCCTTGCAAAATAAATTTTGAGACCGAGTTATTCTTTAAATTTTGAACTGCCGCCGTCTGATGTGCACGTCTTCCTGTGCCTGAAAGGAACAGATCAGAGAAAATACGAGGTGTTTAAAGGGGGCCTTTCGCATTTCAAACCGCCTTCAAACTTTGCACGCATTTGAATTTTGTTCAGGGCGTTATTAAACTCTCACGCACCAAGAACTCAATTTGCAGCATGCGACCAGGAGATGCACTTTAAGAAGAACATCCGGGAACAAAGTGTGCCGCGGACCAGCCCAATTTATACTTGCGCATTCAGGCAAACTGCTTGATCAAAAAGGTGTCAAGGCGAATGAATGTTTCGCATGAAACGTGCAACACCACTGACTATGGAATTTCGCTTTTCTTTATATTTCGAATTTCAACGAATTGTTCCAGCGCGACAAGCAGACCTTGAAACATTTAGCAGCCACGCATGAACAATTCGTTGCAATACGAAATAAAAAGAAAAGCGAAATTCTATAGTAAGGCAGGGGCAAATATCGTGCGAAACATTCTGCGCCTTGACCACCCTTGTCATCAGGCGAGTTGCCTGAATGCGCAGGTAGAAATTGGGCTGGTCCACATTTGATTTTGTTCCTGGATGTTCCTCTTGAAGGGCATCTCCTGGCCGCATGCTGAACGTTAGACCTCCGGTGTGTTTGACTTTTATGACGCCTTGACCACTGTCTAAACACATGCCAAGTTTGAAGGGGGTTTGAAATGCGAAAGGCCCCCTTTAACTCCAAACCGCTGCGGGATTTCAGTTAGTTGCTGCCAAAGATCAGGCGCACACATTATATAATACAGAAGGGTAAAACCAGTTATGGTGAATGATGTCAGTCAGGGATGTGAGTAACTTTTTTGAATATAAACCCTGCAGCATACGGAAAATAAAAACACTGACAAAGCTTGACTGATTGACTGACATCACAGCAGTTGAGTAAAACTCGGTGAGCAGTTGTAAGTGTAGTGTTTGGAGGTCCTTTTTGGAGGTCAATTGGCCAGAGGTGTTTGCACCGACGAGGCACCTGGCCGTCTGTGAAAACAGGCCGGAACGGGCAAAACTCACTGCTGTTACATCATTGCTTGTGATTGTGACACAAAATCTTAAATCCAGAGCCTTGACCTCGTCAATCGATACCGCAATCACTTGGCTTCGAACGCTGATAAGCAGAAGTACATAATGTTTGTTCATTTGGACTGCCTTGACTTGTTAGTGGTTGAGCTCGTCATTTAGTGCATGGTAGACTCAATTCATGTTCTTGTTGGCCTAGTTATTGTCAGTTCATTGTTGTTGTTGGTAAATTCGTGTTTCATGTGTCTTTTTTCATTCCATGTATCAACTGTATGTTCAAATTCTAGCCGCATACCTTTTTTATTTGTTTTGCCATAATGAAAACATAATACTCAATCAATGTTCTTGTCAGCCTATCTATGTAGTTATTGTCTGTTGATTGTTGGTATTTATAAATTCGTGTTTCATGTTTCTTTTTATTATAATCTTCAGACTCTAGCCGCATGGTTTGTTCGTTCTGCCCTAATATCGGTATTATTTGGTGGTGCACTAAATTTAGTATGTAACAATGGTAAGCATGTTTCTAGTATGTAATATTGACTTGCAGCTGATTAACTTCCAAGCCTGTGCAATTCCGTTGTGATTTTCAAGTGCATTCCCATCATAACCCACATGTATGTCTTTTGTCGTTCAGATTATCAACATGAGTTAGATCATAAACACCGATCATGAAATAAAATTTTGAGTGAAAGATGCCTCCCACGCTTACCCAATACAGTTTCGGGAACAACCTTGCCGGGGTTGCTGGTACACCTTGCCCAGTAAACATCCAATGAAGAGTTTGCGTACCTTAACCATGATTTCAACACCACTTCAAACCTGAAACAAGTTACATACATGCTCAGATAAAGAAAAAGAACATTATTAAAGTTTAAACTTTATTTTTGTCTTTATGTCAACAACTGTCCTATACGCAGCGTGGTAATGCATAGTTGTTAACACCCAACTATTTTTGTCTTTTTTGTCTTTATGTCAACAACTGTCCTATACGCAGCGTGATAGAGCATAGTTGTTGACACACGTGTTATTTATGTCTTTGCGTGTGTCAACAACTATGCATTTCACCGCTGCGTATAGGACAGTTGTTGACATGTCAACAAGTGTCTAGCTACCCCGATTCCTCCCACCTCTGCCAAGAGACCAAGCCAACCTTATGGTAAGAAAACGTATGAAAGAGAAATTTTTCTGTTTTTGAGAACATTGTGCAATGTGCAATCATCGTGGAAAAAATTTATTGCTCCCTCACTTCACTTCGATAATCGTAGTCGTCCTCGTCGTCACCAACACCAACATCAACCAACACTATTGTCGAAAGCTGGCCAGTTTCTGACGCACGATGGAAGACTCTAAAGAGCAAAGTGGGAGCTCTGGCTCCAGTTTGTCCGGTCTTTTCGGCGGCGGTGCTCCGATTGGCGGCCAACCAGGTTTTAGTCTTCCTCCTGGCGGGTTCAGCAACCAGTTGTCGCCGTACCTCGACATCGATCCGTCTATATTTAGACGATCTGAGCCTGAATACATCTTACCAGAGGGTCATGCGCCTCGAAGAGGACGGTTTGTTACTTTGGGTTTTGGGGCACTGTAGTGGCTGGGGGGGGGGGGTTCCCCCTAAGGGGTATCTATCTCGAGTCAACCCTTAGGGGGGTGGGGGAAGGATATCTATCTCGAGCCGCCCCAAAGGGTATCTCAAGTAAAGTAGAGTGGCCCTAAAAGCCCCGGGCCCCAGGCCCCGGGGCCCCAACCCTAAAAGCCCCAAAATCACAGGCCCCGTCCCTAAAAGCCCCAGGGTCTGGGGCCCCGGCCCTAAAGGCCCCGGGGTGAAAGCCCCGGGTGCTTTCGTCGATACCCTAAAAGCCCCGGGGTCCTGTGTTTGGACCAAATTTCCAAATTTCCAAATTACCTAAAAGCCCCAGGCCCCGTGGTCGGTACTCGGTACCCTAAAAGCCCCAGGCCCCGTGGTCGGGACCCTAAAAGCCCCGGGCCCCGTGATCGGGACCCTAAAAGCCCCGGGCCCCAGGCCCCGTGGTTGGGACCCTAAAAGCCCCGGGCCCCAGGCCCCGTGGTCGGGACCCTAAAAACCCCGGGCCCCAGGCCCCGTGGTCGGGACCCTAAAAGCCCCGGGCCCCGCGGTCTGAAATGAGATTGCAGAAATGAGATGTACTTTCTCCACTAGAACTGTAACATCAATTAACCTATCAAAAAGATCAAATCGACAAATCGAGCTGTTTTGTTTTTCGTTTCACATTCTCTTAGGGTTAGGGTCCCGACCACGGGGCCTGGGGCCCGGGGCTTTTAGGGTCCCAAAACCACGGGGCCTGGGGCCCGGGACTTTTAGGGTCCCAACCACGGGGCCTGGGGCCCGGGGCTTTTAGGGTCCCAGCACCGGGGCCCGGGGCTTTTAGGGTCCCGACCACGGGGCCTGGGGCTTTTAGGGTCCCGATCACGGGGGCCCGGGGCTTTTAGGGTCCCGACCACGGGGCCTGGGGCCCGGGGCTTTTAGGGTCCCGACCACGGGGCCTGGGGCTTTTAGGGTCCCGACCACGGGGCCCGGGGCTTTTAGGGTCCCGACCACGGGGCCTGGGGCTTTTAGGGTCCCGACCACGGGGCCCGGGGCTTTTAGGGTCCCGACCACGGGGCCTGGGGCTTTTAGGGTTGGGGCCAATGACCCCCTGGGGCCTCCCCTGGGGCTTTTAGGGACGGGGCTCGGGGCCCCCGGGGCTTTTAGGGACGGGGCCCGGGGCCCCTGGGGCTTTTAGGGCCACTCAGTAAAGTAGATTTATGCTTTTCAAAGGCAAAAATAGGTGTTTTTCGACCTCCGGAACCCCTAAAAACCGCGCGCTCCGCGCGCAAACACCCAAAACTGGTCATTTTAAGCCAATTTTCGGCATATCTTTGGTAGCCTCTGGGGGTATCTCGAGTAACTCCGAAACCTCCCCCCCAGGGTATCTTGGGTCCAGTGCAGTGTAGTGGCTGGGGGGGGGATGGGGGGGGATTCCCCCCCTAAGGAGTAGGTACCTTGCAACCACCCCTTGGGGGGATGGGGGGGAAGGGTAGGTACCTTGCAACCACCCCGGAGGGTACCTTGCAACCATCAATTTATGGTTTTTATAGGCAAAAATGGGTGTTTTTCGACCTCAAAACCCCAAAAATCGCGCGCTCCGCGCGCAAACCTCCATATAATATGTCTTTTAGGCAAATTTTCGGCCAAAACGCAAAAAAGTACCAATTTTTCGCCCAAATTTGCAGTATAATGCATGCAAAAACACCCTTTTTTCGGACCTCAGGGGTACCTTGCAACCTTCCGGAGGCTGGGTAGGGGGGTACCTTGCAACCATCTGGATCCATCCCCCCCCCAAGGGTACCTTGCAACCATTTGCCTGCCACTACACTCAGTGTAGTGGCAGGCAGATGGTTGCAAGGTACCCTTGGGGGGGGATGGATCCAGATGGTTGCAAGGTACCCCCTACCCAGCCTCCGGGAGGTTGCAAGGTACCCCTGAGGTCCGAAAAAAGAGTGTTTTTTGCATGCATTATACTGCAAATTTGGCCGAAAAATTGGTACTTTTTTGCATTTTGGCCGAAAATTTGCCTAAAATACCTATTATATGGAGGTTTGCGCGCGGAGCGCGCGATTTTTGGGGTTTTGAGGTCGAAAAACACCCATTTTCGCCTATAAAAACCATAAATTGATGGTTGCAAGGTACCCTCCGGGGCATAGCTTGTAAGTCCTTGGTAACTGTAATCTTAAGCACTATGGGGCGTGAGATTGGCCATCGGGCACTTTAAAGGAGCAAGAAAAGCGGTCGAGCACTTTAAAGGAGGCAGAAAGGCCAGCCTAGCACTTTTAAGGAGAAAGAAAAGCCGACCGGGCACTTTAAAGGCGTAGAGAGGCCGAATCGCTGTAAAAGGGAGGAAAAATGCCCAAACGCTTGGTATCGGCTAAAAAGGGCGTCGATCGGCCGTCACTTGGTCTGATGTATAGATTAGTGAGCAAAAAGGGAGTGAAAACGCGCTCGGCGAAAAAAGGGCGTCAAAACGCCCTAGACTACTGTAAGCTGTACATGCGCGCTGTTTGCATAAAAAAGGGCGTAGGTTGGCGCCCACCTGGTGTCGCACCCATGTATTATTGAAAAAAGGGAGTGAAAACGCGCTCGGCGAAAAAAGGGCGTCAAAACGCCCTAGACTACTGTAAGCTGTACATGCGCGCTGTTTGCATAAAAAAGGGCGTAGGTTGGCGCCCACCTGGTGTCGCACCTATGTATTATTGAAAAAAGGGAGTGAAAACGCGCTCGGCGAAAAAAAGGGCGTCAAAACGCCCTAGACTACTGTAAGCTGCACATGCGCGCTGTTTGCATAAAAATGGGCGTAGGTTGGCGCCCACCTGGTGTCGCACCCATGTATTATTGAAAAAAGGGAGTGAAAACGCGCTCGGCGAAAAAAAGGGCGTCAAAACGCCCTAGACTACTGTAAGCTGTACATGCGCGCTGTTTGCATAAAAAAGGGCGTAGGTTGGCGCCCACCTGGTGTCGCACCTATGTATTATTGAAAAAAGGGCGTGAAAACGCCCTCGGCGAAAAAAAGGGCGTCAAAACGCCCTAGACTACTGTAAGCTGTACATGCGCGCTGTTTGCATAAAAAGGGCGTAGGTTGGCGCCCACCTGGTGTCGCACCTATGTACTATTAAAAAAAGGGCGTGAAAACGCGCTCGGCGAAAAAAGGGCGTCAAAACGCCCTAGACTACTGTAAGCTGTACATGCGCGCTGTTTGCATAAAAAGGGCGTAGGTTGGCGCCCGCCTGGTGTCGCACCTATGTATTATTGAAAAAAGGGCGTGAAAACGCCCTCGGCGAAAAAAAGGGCGTCAAAACGCCCTTGACCACTGTAAGCTGTACATGCGCGCTGTTTGCATAAAAAAGGGCGTAGGTTGGCGCCCACCTGGTGTCGCACCTATGTATTATTGAATAAAGGGCGTGAAAACGCCCTCGGCGAAAAAAGGGCGTCAAAGCGCCATAGACTACTGTAAGCTGTACATGCGTGCTGTTTGCATAAAAAGGGCGTAGGTTGGCGCCCACCTGGTGTCGCACCTATGTATTATTGAAAAAAGGGCGTGAAAACGCCCTCGGCGAAAAAAAGGGCGTCAAAACGCCCTAGACTACTGTAAGCTGTACATGCGCGCTGTTTGCATAAAAAGGGCGTAGGTTGGCGCCCGCCTGGTGTCGCACCTATGAATTATTGAAAAAAGGGCGTGAAAACGCCCTCGGCGAAAAAAAGGGCGTCAAAACGCCCTTGACCACTGTAAGCTGTACATGCGCGCTGTTTGCATAAAAAAGGGCGTAGGTTGGCGCCCACCTGGTGTCGCACCTATGTATTATTGAAAAAAGGGCGTGAAAACGCCCTCGGCGAAAAAAAGGGCGTCAAAACGCCCCAGACTACTGTAAGCTGTACATGCGCGCCGTTTGCATAAAAAAGGGCGTAGGTTGGCGCCCACCTGGTGTCGCACCTATGTATTATTGAAAAAAGGGCGTGAAAACGCCCTCGGCGAAAAAAAGGGCGTCAAAACGCCCTAGACTACTGTAAGCTGTACATGCGCGCTGTTTGCATAAAAAGGGCGTAGGTTGGCGCCCGCCTGGTGTCGCACCTATGAATTATTGAAAAAAGGGCGTGAAAACGCCCTCGGCGAAAAAAAGGGCGTCAAAACGCCCTTGACCACTGTAAGCTGTACATGCGCGCTGTTTGCATAAAAAAGGGCGTAGGTTGGCGCCCACCTGGTGTCGCACCTATGTATTATTGAAAAAAGGGAGTGAAAACGCGCTCGGCGAAAAAAGGGCGTCAAAGCGCCATAGACTACTGTAAGCTGTACATGCGTGCTGTTTGCATAAAAATGGGCGTAGGTTGGCGCCCACCTGGTGTCGCACCCATGTATTATTGAAAAAAGGGAGTGAAAACGCGCTCGGCGAAAAAAACGACCGTCAATTTGCCGAGGGCTAATGTGCATTGTGGATTTTCGATCAGGGTGGGGTTTCATACAACTTGCTGATCGGATCGGATCGAACCAGTACTGCCTTGCATACGTGACTTTTTTGAATTAGTTCTTTAGTTATACGACAATTTCGACCAGCGTAGATGTTCTCCGACCTAAACTAAATAACTTTTAAGCTGGGCGGTATTAGTGGAAATAAAATTTCTTAATATCCTCAATGCAAGAATCACGCGTGCGTGACCACGGCAAGTCACATCCAATCCGATCACCAAGTTTGATATCGCTCAAAGCAAACCCCCTCAATCCTGCATACAGTATTGTGTATTGTGATCCTGTATTCTACAGGGTCTTTTAGTTTTCCTTTTCCGTCTCTGTTTGCGCAGAGGGCTGATGCACCAGGTCATCGTAGCTCCACATGATCCCTGGCGGTGCTGTAGGATGTGGGTACATTACGTAGATCACTGGTCGTCGTCAAATTCATGGCAACAAAGCTGCCATCCAAGAAAGAGGTAGTTTGACATCCAAGTGATATGCGTGCTGGTTTAATTTGATGACAACAGTGTAGAACCACACGCACCACCGGAGTTTTCTACATAAAAACCCACAGGCCTGCACTCGGCGTCTACACCGTAACCTTCCGTCAGCGGAATTACGCAGCTCAGCGTCACTTTGTGACAGACCGCCTGTTGCAGGTGTCATTTTAAAGCTTTCAGTCCTGTTCAGGCAGGTGATGTGCATGACATTCTCCTAAACATCAGCCAAATCTTCCGTGCAACGTAACTGTGTAGACATTCCTGGAACCCCTGGACCAGCCCTGGTCACCGCTTATCGCTTTAGAAAATCAAGATAGACAGAAACTTCCGCTTGTCAACAAAATATCAGACCTGGTACATGTCCAGCGTTCTTTAGACCGCTTGTATGACGGCACAAAGCGATTTTCGTCATATCATTTTTGCCAAAGATATGTTTCTTCTTATTTTTGTATGGCGGAGGGAAACATTCGTCGAGCTTGATAAGATAAAGATGAAGATTTTGCAGATGAAATTGGGGATATGAAAATGAGAATGTTAGCGTGTGAATCACAATGCAAACATGAAACTTGCACCCTTAGCGGTGAACAACACAGTGGAACAAACAGCGCGCATGCACAGTTTATAGCAGTCTAGGGCGCTTTGACGCCCTTTTTTCGCCGAGCGCACTTTCACTCCCTTTTTTCAATAATACATGGGTGCGACACCAGGTGGGCGCCAACCTACGCCCATTTTTATGCAAACAGCGCGCATGTGCAGCTTACAGTAGTCTAGGGCGTTTTGACGCCCTTTTTTCGCCGAGCGCGTTTTCACTCCCTTTTTTCAATAATACATAGGTGCGACACCAGGTGGGCGCCAACCTACGCCCTTTTTATGCAAACAGCGCGCATGTACAGCTTACAGTGGTCAAGGGCGTTTTGACGCCCTTTTTTTTCGCCGAGCGCGTTTTCACTCCCTTTTTTCAATAATACATAGGTGCGACACCAGGTGGGCGCCAACCTACGCCCATTTTTATGCAAACAGCGCGCATGTACAGCTTACAGTAGTCTAGGGCGTTTTGACGCCCTTTTTTTCGCCGAGGGCGTTTTCACGCCCTTTTTTCAATAATACATAGGTGCGACACCAGGTGGGCGCCAACCTACGCCCATTTTTATGCAAACAGCGCGCATGTACAGCTTACAGTAGTCTAGGGCGTTTTGACGCCCTTTTTTTCGCCGAGGGCGTTTTCACGCCCTTTTTTCAATAATACATAGGTGCGGCACCAGGTGGGCGCCAACCTACGCCCATTTTTATGCAAACAGCGCGCATGTACAGCTCACAGTAGTATATGGCGTTTTGACGCCCTTTTTTTCGCCGAGCGCGTTTTCACTCCCTTTTTTCAATAATACATAGGTGCGACACCAGGTGGGCGCCAACCTACGCCCTTTTTATGCAAACAGCGCGCATGTACAGCTTACAGTGGTCAAGGGCGTTTTGACGCCCTTTTTTCGCCGAGGGCGTTTTCACGCCCTTTTTTCAATAATACATAGGTGCGGCACCAGGTGGGCGCCAACCTACGCCCATTTTTATGCAAACAGCGCGCATGTACAGCTCACAGTAGTATATGGCGTTTTGACGCCCTTTTTTTCGCCGAGCGCGTTTTCACTCCCTTTTTTCAATAATACATAGGTGCGACACCAGGTGGGCGCCAACCTACGCCCTTTTTATGCAAACAGCGCGCATGTACAGCTTACAGTGGTCAAGGGCGTTTTGACGCCCTTTTTTTTCGCCGAGCGCGTTTTCACTCCCTTTTTTCAATAATACATAGGTGCGACACCAGGTGGGCGCCAACCTACGCCCATTTTTATGCAAACAGCGCGCATGTACAGCTTACAGTAGTCTAGGGCGTTTTGACGCCCTTTTTTTCGCCGAGGGCGTTTTCACGCCCTTTTTCAATAATACATAGGTGCGACACCAGGTGGGCGCCAACCTACGCCCATTTTTATGCAAACAGCGCGCATGTACAGCTTACAGTAGTCTAGGGCGTTTTGACGCCCTTTTTTTCGCCGAGGGCGTTTTCACGCCCTTTTTTCAATAATACATAGGTGCGACACCAGGTGGGCGCCAACCTACGCCCTTTTTATGCAAACAGCGCGCATGTACAGCTTACAGTGGTCAAGGGCGTTTTGACGCCCTTTTTTTCGCCGAGGGCGTTTTCACGCCCTTTTTTCAATAATACATGGGTGCGACACCAGGTGGGCGCCAACCTACGCCCTTTTTTATGCAAACAGCGCGCATGTACAGCTTACAGTAGTCTAGGGCGTTTTGACGCCCTTTTTTTCGCCGAGCGCGTTTTCACTCCCTTTTTGCTCACTAATCTATACATTAGACCAAGTGACGGCCGATCGACGCCCTTTTTAGCCGATACCAAGCGTTTGGGCATTTTTCCTCCCTTTTACAGCGATTCGGCCTCTCTACGCCTTTAAAGTGCCCGGTCGGCTTTTCTTTCTCCTTAAAAGTGCTACGCTGGCCTTTCTGCCTCCTTTAAAGTGCTCGACCGCTTTTCTTGCTCCTTTAAAGTGCTCTGGACGGCCAACCATTCTCCCTCTACAGTTACCAAGGACTTACAAGCTATGCTCCGGGGTGGTTGCAAGGTACCTACCCTTCCCCCCCATCCCCCCCTCCAGCCACTACACTGCTTGGGTCGATTGGCCTGCCACCACGCTGTTTTGGGGGCATGACTTTTTGTGCATTTATCCGTGCCAGTGTAGTTCCTGGTCCGGAGGGGGAGATAGCGGACCCTCCGTTTTTTTCGTAGGGAGAGATAGTGTACCCCCGAGGGGGGAAGGGGGGAAGACCCAAATTCGGGAAAAAGTCACTTTTTGAGGTAGAAAATTTGACCTATTTTTGCCCCTTTTTGGAAAAAATTCTTCAAAAGGGCGGACGGGTCAATTTTCACGGGTAGCTTTGGGTATGCTAACGGGTCTTCGGGGGGGGCACGGCACGGGCGCGGCGCTGTAGCCGGGCCGTAGGCACGGGTCCCGTCTAGTTTTTTCCAAAAAGAGCAAAAATTTCTAACTTCCCCGTCGGAACCAGAACTACACAGGTCGTACATTATGTATTGCATCGCATCATGTAAAAATGCTGATTATTTTCAGTTTGGAACTTGCATTCGGTCAAATTGGTGGCGGTGTTGCCGTTGGGTACATGACCGGAACGATTGTGGGTTTAAGACAAGCCGTCGTTGCGCTGCCGTTCAAACAATCGGTTGGTGAACTGAGTGTGCTTCGCACGGGCGTATCTGGGTCTGATTTTTGGAGAGTACTGCTAACCCAAAAACCGTTATTATCCCGTGCTTGTTCGAAAGTTGTCTTTTGAGAAAAAGTTTCAGCCGAGATTCTGTCACGGCCGCGCGCGAAAAAATTTGACTTTTTATACGGGGCCGGTCAAAAGTGGTCATAAAATGGATGTTTCTGACGCGCAAAGCGCGCAACTTTTTGACTATGACCACGCGCCCAAACGACTACGTGCCTTGGCGCCCAAACCAACGTGAAAACCATCGGCGCTTTCTCGTTGACGACTTTTTGGGCGCAACAGGTCGTCGACCAACTATGACTCCACCTTTAAGGTGGAAATAAGCGTGTTTTTGCATGCAATTGTACTGCAAAAATACTCATTTTTAACATTTTGGCCAAAAATGACCTTTTTGTGCCTGCTTTCGCACGTAGCGGGCGATTTTTTGGTATCCGAGGTCGAAAAACACCCATTTTTGTGTGAAGTTCAATGGGCGCAAGCTGCCATTTGGGTTGGTGCATGGCACCTACCTACCCAGCGCCCCTGTCCCCTCGATGTTGGTGCAGGATACCACCGCCTTGGGCTGGCTGCCCCCTAGCACTGCACTGCCCCTAAGCACCACCTTTTACAAACACTACTGATGCTTCGTTGTTTAAAAATTCAGCAATCTTAATGTGAAATGTAGTTCGGTCATGATTGCAGTCCCGGGCGTTGTACTTCAATCATCTGCTCAATTACCACGTCAAGTACGCGCCAGCAGCCGCGCGTCCGGTTGGCATCATAATGTTGTACTACAGCTTGGTCGGGGTGCTCGTATCTACTGCTGCTGGTGCGTTGGTTTTTCTTTTCCTTGAGAATCAGGGTCAATATCCATGCGTCAAATTTAGGAGTGGACGACGAATTGAATACGTTATCGGCCGGCGCAATAACCGGTGCCATCTACAAGTCACCGGCGGCCTATCGTCAATTCAAAAACGGACTTCAAAAATCAGCACTTGAGCTGGCCAAAGGTGTTGGTGTCGGTTCGGCAATCGCTGCTGCTGGAATTGTGCTCACGCCGTTTGCGCTGCAGTTTAGGAGTGTCTTTGGATAGATTCGGTGCTTTGACTGATTGACTTGACACAACTTGTCAGCTTTTTCGGGCTCCTGCACATGCAAATGTTGTTCTTGTTCAGCAAGGTTGTTGTTATTGCTGTTGAAAATGTAGTTTTGTTACATTACACGCTTGTTTATTTCATGGTTTCTCGACAGAATCGAAGGCTGTATGAAGCTTGAAGGCAACGATTGAGCAACGGGAAGAGGTACAGACTGGCACGTGCGTCAGCTGAGTGATGTTCCACAGTGTGCGTTGAAAAAAGCATAGTAACTTTTTACCAAAACGTGGAAAGGCGCATCTTCCCTAATAAATTCGCGGTCCAGGCCCAGCCTCAGACGTACAATAGTAGTTGGTTGCTGTCAAACTTGATACCTCCACTGAGTGAAGTGATATACTTTTGCATTCTATTCAATTTTGTTGCTGAAAAGCCTGTTCTGAACTCGACTTCGTTTTATGCGCATCACACATAGTGTATCTTGCTTTTCTCTGGTCCTCGTCTGAAGAAGTGCTGCATAGCCAATAAAATCAAACGACTTTTGGAGACGGGTTTCGAGGGCAAGCAATAAAACTCACTCAAGCTCGGATCGGAGCTTGTGTTCATTCGCCTAAAGCCAACAAGCTGTGTTGTGGTGATGTAGTAGCGGTTTTGGTTAATGCAGACAGCTTGCGCAAGGTTGCACACGACACGCGCGTGAAAGAGCAGTGGTGACCAAAAATTGTAATTTAATATGAACAACCAAGCCTGTTTGTGTGTCTGATTCGCTGAGCCAAAGCAAGAACCGCTCAAACCCGCAATTGCAATAGCACTAACTAGCGGATCCAGATCCAGGAGTCTAGGCCCCCCTTTGGTCAAAGTGGCCCCTGAAAGTAGGTATTATATCGGTCAAAAGAAGGGAAATGGACCCCCAAATCGCTGGATTTGCACTCTAAACGTCAAAAAAATCACGATACACTCATTTCCATAAAATTTTCTGTCGGGCGTGCAAAATTTTCGAACGCCCCATTCAGCGATGTTTGGAGCGGGCTGGGTCGACGCCATTCTAAATGAATGTTTCAAGCATTGCTAATTCAGGCAAAGACCAATTGAACCTTGCTTGCTGAGTGGCGCAAAAACACGTGGCCTGTCATCGGCATCGCACAACACCAACAATGTTCAATGGCTCCGCTCCAAACATCGCTGAATGGGGCTTATAACACACTATGTCGAAATATAATCAACAGACTATATTCACATTTGGCGAAAAATTGCTCCATTATATAAACAAGCACTGAATAAAACATGCTTTTTGAAAAATCACACATGTCCTAGATTAAATGACTTCTGTAATTTGCCCTTGGCCGAAAGCTGGATGCGCCACTGCAATATAGGATTTAGTAGCTCCACTTCGACTTCACTGTGTGTTTTGACCACCAGCCGATATTTCACCAGCTGCTTGATTCACCACCACCAACACCCCTTTTGATCACAAAATGGATGCAGCAAAACTTATCTCGAACTGTTGCCTTGGTTGTTCCTTTATTTACCGTGCTCCCATGTTTGCATTTTTCATCTGCTTTATCAAAACGTAACGTGATACCATGTCACAATGAGTTTGGTGGGTTTGTCATGCAGTCCGTAACATCAGAAGAGCTGCAGTCTCTCATCTGCTGCGAGGTGTACATTGTAACTGCAGCGCTGCACATACGGATATTGTCACACAATGCCCATGGTGACAACTGATACTAGTGCCCGAGCGCTACTGTTCTCATTGAGCCATGCTCGGTTGGACTGCCGGCTTATGCATAGGTATTCAATATGTATGTAACTTCAAGTTTCGCCAGTTGTGGTCCAAAATTATGTATTTTCACCACCTCCAGTGTATTTTCGCACACTTTCTACCCAGTACTTGCAGTGCATTGTGGCTCATTCCAGAGCGTGCTTGTTTATGAAAGCAATTTGCTTCCAGACAATGCAGGTGTCACGTGACCGCAGTCGTTTCATCTATTTCACCATCGGTCTGCTAATCGGGTTCGCTCTCAGTTCGTTGGGTCGACAAAAGTTCGACTCCTTCCATTCGGCGGTCATACACGGAATGAAGCTCGCTCGGGAACAGATGTTGCAAAACATGACCGCGTTTGACACCACCGATTCGGATTCCTTGGAAGAGCCGAAACTTGCAGGCGGCACTGTAGCACCAGTTGCGGGTAAGTACTTGATGTTGTGTTTATGCACGTGCTCGTCACTTGTTCCTGTTCTGGCAGGTGCGTCAAGAAATATAGCCAATTTTTAAAAATCGCGTTCTTATTTTACATATGCGTCTCAGGATCGCCAGCACCGAGCGAAAATCCGATTGCAGACGTTCTGTACAACCGCGTGAAAGTGTTCTGCATGATCATGACCACACAGAAGCATCACGCTGACAAATGCAGACATGTGCAACAGACATGGGCAAAACGATGCAACAAGTTAGATAAGCAATTGCTTGTAGGGCCCGCAATCGTGGTATTCTCACTGACGATGGCTGGGCACCGCGCCCATGTGAGAACACTACGCTCTGTCCAATTGCACATAGTGGTGTGTTACGCGAGCATAGAACCTGCTCGCAGACTGGTCACAACGGTCGTGTGTATCTGGTGCATGCGCGCTACGCTGGGCACCGTAAGTCTGTGAAAGCGGGCAACCAAACACACACTACACAACATCGTATCATGCTTACAGAAGCGCCATTGGTTTGGCACGCCATCGATGGGCGTGATAACAAATCCATCGAATTCAAACATACAATCTTCAAACTGATTCAGATTTCTGTTCGTAACCGATGACGACGACAGCTCGCTGCCAGTGCTCAACACCAAAATGCCGGCCAATCGAAACAGTTTATGGGGCAAAACCAGAAAAGGGTTCACGCATATCTTCGAGCAATATGGACAGGATTATCATTGGTTCCTGAAGGTAGGCATGTGATTTTTTTGTGGAACAGATTGATGGTGTTGTTTTCAATTGTAAAAAATTACAGACAGACGATGACACGTACATAATCATGGAGAACCTCCGTTTGATGCTCATATCTCATGAAGTGACCGAACCAGTTTGGTTTGGGTACCGGTTCAAACCATTTGTGAAACCGCAGGGCTACATGAGTGGTGGTGCTGGTTATGTGCTCAGCAGGGAAGCGCTGAAGAAATTTGTGACAGTAAGTGATGGTTTTCGTCCACTTTTTGTGTTGTCGAAACTCAAAACCGATACAATTCCTGTTTCAGGAGGCCCTACCAGGTTCGAACCCCAAGTGTCACGGCAAGTCCGATCAGGCGTATGCAGAAGACGTAGAGATGGGCCACTGCCTCCAGGGGGTGGGGGTCAAGGCCGGAGACTCGAGGGATAAAAAGCAGCGGCATCGATTTTTGCCTTATGAACTTGAATCGCACATGATAAACCACCATCGGGGCGATCGAAGCTGGTGGGCATATAATTACTACAATGTTGAAATTGTTAGTGGGGATTGGAGGAACAAAGTTTTACTCTTATCTTGACCTCACAGCGCCTGTTCAGGCAGATGGGGTGATTATTGAAGAATGTGCCCATGCGCATGTCAGGGATGGGCATTATGATGGGCAACCACGGCTCATGGCCTTTTCCCCGCGTGCACAGCACCGCCTCTGTGACATGACGCGGGCGAATGGTCACTTGAACCGCTTAACCTTTCAAGGTGCAGCCATAACACTTTTCTGCGCCACTGCAAAATGAGTGAACCTAAAAACAAAACGGCAGTAATGTAGCCCCATGTAGCCTGGGGAGTGCCATGACTGGCAATGCCCTACATGACAACACGGTTTGATGGCTTGGTGCTCGGCCCAATTGCACAGCACATGCATTGTGCATAGTCTGGATCGAATGAGCACTCGAATAGACCGCTAAGTGTGTCTCGTGTTAACATGTCCATCATGTGCGAACTTTGAACCCTTGGTGTGGCTTCATTAGCACCCATTCATTCAACGTCATGACATTGTCGTGATAGTGAACAAAGTTTTATGCATTCCAACCTCTACATGTACATATGTAGCACTTGCAGGGTCTGACATGCTGCAGCGATCAGGCCATCTCGTTCCATCATCTCAAGGCGGGACAAATGTTAATGTTTGAATACTTGATCTATCGTGTACAACCCTATGGACAATGTAGTGCATCAAAAAATGACATTGCACAAACAGGCACACTGGGTCCAGATAGGAATGATTTGTACCAACAGGCTGTGCAGTACTCCAATGATATTAGACCGAGTCGGTAACATTTGAAAAGCCGTTCTCCCTGCCAAATTTTAGAAAACCAGATAAAATTACTGTCTTTCGTTCAATATTTGCAGCAATCTAGTCAATGGGATCTGTTCGCCTTCGCATTTTTTTAAACATGCTCAACCAGAATTTTTGCGAAACGTTACGTCACTGGACTTGTTGTTGTCTGTTTTTGCTTATGATTAGGTCCTCTTTTTTACCGTTAGAAACTTCATAATGATAAAATAATGAATAAAATAAGCTCAAACCTGTTAGTGAATTCAGCACACCCCTTGCGGTACAACCTGATCAAGCAAAGGCCGATCCGTAAATGCCACAGTACAGTTAGCGTCGCACTGCTGTTCCAACTCAAATATCACAATCACATTTTCACCTGATCTCAAAAACGTTTTCGGCACATACAGCGTCACCTGTGGTCCAACTCTTGGCCAGTACCAGCCTAAAAGATGACCATTCACGCTCACGTGGCCTTTGCTCCAACCGCTTGGGTCGAGAAAAGTGTCATTTGGTGCGGAGGATAGATTGAAGTGTCCAATGTAGACGGTTGGAACATTAGGTTGACTGACAGGACCGCTTTGGTTGATCAAAAGACGGTAATCAAATTGAAAAGATGTCCAATTGATCAGAATGTGGTTGCCCAGTGTCAGGTTGGATGTGACGCCTGAATCAGCAAGATATGTAAATGTAATATTGGAGATATATGGTACGGTAGGGGCTCATCACAACACGAGGGCCATACCTTTCTGATCGACGTGTCCCGACGACGAACGTCCCATGTTCTCGACAAGTATGCTCAGCTGCTCACCACCACACACAAACATTTGAAGTTGATGCGTAGGCGTGCACGTGTCACTGGAAATTTCGATACCCTCATAGATTAATTTTTCACGTTTTTCCTGCTCGGTGATTTACACTTCACGCCTAATCTTTCGGGTCTGCAAAACATTGTCGGTAAAATGAACATGCTATGGGCTAGGCATGCCCGGATGGTCTATATCATGCCCATCAATTCCGAACAAAACAGACATGACGCTGCATTCAAAAAACCCCCCGCCGCCGGGCGCCGAAGCCCATTCCAATCAAATAAGCGGTCAATTAGTCTAAATCCAAACATCTACCCGCACCTAAATTTGTCCACCAACACTCCCGCCGATTGTCCCTTCACAAACACATAGCCCCTGTCCTTCACACCCGTGCCATCTAATGTTTCATACGAACACGTGGGCAGTGGTGGAACGACAGTTTGGTACACGACCAGACCATAGGGCATGTTCTGTTGCTCCACTGACTGGGGATAGAGACTGTGCGTGATTGGGATCGAGCGGGAGGATAGCAGATGATTGATTGATTGGAAAAGATCGATCTTGGATGACATCTTGATTGGACCGAGTCGCTGAAAATACAATTGGGGCATTAAACTCGCCAAACCCGTCACTCCAGATCGGTGCTATCTTGGTCATGTAACGTCGTTTTTAATTTGATTCAATTGGTTGGCACTTTGTAGACAAGATTCTTTCTCATATATGAAGCGTGAAACTGGGGTCGTCAAAACTCAAAACTTGGCCAAGTAATGTTGAGTCGCTGGAACATTTGTTCGACTTGTCCTGGTGTTGAAGGTCGCAATCACACTTGGTCACAGAGTTGAATATTATAATGTCTTTGCTTTTTTGTAGATCGACCTATCGGATCACGAACATGCACATATGTACCATCTTGGTGGTATTTCTGGGCACTTCCAAAGATTTTGCCCATTTCGGTCGTAGCTTTGTGAGAATGTGCTTTCGAATTGCGGAGTACTTGACAGTGACGTCACCGGCTTCGGATATCGGGGCATCGTAATCGTACGAAGTCGTTACCTGAACATGAAACATGTAAGAGAAAGGAGATAGCTTGAAAAGTCGATGCTTCACACAGATGTGTTGATGTACTGCACCAACAGGCAATCGAGGACCGTGTCCATTCCAGTAACCGAAGTTCGTGCCTCCATGAAACATGTAGAAATTGAACGAAGCATTCATCAACCACATGGTGGTCATTGTGTCAAGAATGGGTTGAATCGGGGAATGACTGAAAAAACATCTGCTGTTTTTTTAAAAGCTTTCGAAAGTTGTGACGGTACGGCCAAAAACAGATACCTGAAATTTCTGCCCCATTTATCCAGCCATCCGGGATAGAACTCCAAGTTGACCAGCGGACCGCGCGGTGCGTACGTACGTTGTGCGGCGAAACTGTACTCGACGGACTGTTTGGATCGCGGGCCAAAGTCAACGGTTGGGTAGACATCGGGTGTGAAGCCACATTTCAGATAGTGCAGTGCGCCACCATCCACTGGAATTAATCAAGTGATTGGCGACAGCTGTTGTATGGGAGACAAAATCTACTTCCCAAGATGCCGCATGATCAGGGTCCGAGTTCTGTCGAAGCGTTATACAAAAGTGAATCTATGAATGCGAGCCTGCTATGGTATTAACATAAGGTCGAGCTGTGGATCTCCCGGTTCCGAACAGGTCAAGCCTGAATTTTCGTGTCTGGATCGCAGAATAGTGGATTGTGTTGAGGACTATATTCTTGACACAACAGCAACGACAATTGTTCATGCTCATTGTTCATCATTCACAAGCATGGTGCCAAGTTTACCAATAACCAACCAGTGACCAGTAACGTATCGTATCCCACCATTCGCCTTACTGTATCCCTCAACCATGTGGTGTACTGTATGTCGCACTCGTCGAAACTACCGTATTCATTCTCGATTTGAAACATCAGGATTGGACCATCGTTTTTTATCAGATATGGCGAGACGCGTGCGAGCAGTTCAGTTAGCCAGCGCTTGACGGGCGAGAGAAATCTGGAATGGTTTACTGTGTCGGCTACGGTACGGTTTGAACATTTTTGTAGAAAATCAAAGTCAACTTTGGATCGGAAGAGCGCATCCTGATCTGTTTGTCCTTGATCAACCACCAGGGCAGGCCTCCATTCTCCCACTCTCCACAAGTGTACGGGCCAATACGCAATAGCACCGACATGTTGTACGAATCGACTAGCTGCAGGAACGACGTTAAGTTGCGCTCCTGCAAATGCTGAACGAGGTCAATTTGTGTAGCTACCGAATTTTACAAAAAAGCAGGCAGAAAATGGTTCTTCACACAACAATGGCAATTCGCATTTTTACTTCCGTTGGGAATTTAACGTAAATTTTCGTGTTGGTGTATAAAGCTGACAAACTAAAAAGAAACCACAATCAACAATAATTTGGTCTGCTTGGATAATCACAAAACCGCAAATGTGGTTATTGCCGACATGCAACAATCGAACAAACGTTAATCAAACAAAAGCAAACAAGTTTCGCAAGGCAAACCTCAGGATATGGTTCTCGTTGAACCTATGAAGACACAATAGGTGGTTCACTGGTCCTGATCCCGAGATCAAAAACGTTTGTGTATTCGACCAGAGAAAATGACATGTAGAGCACGCATACAATTGTGTATACAGTACAATGCGTTGGATGACAAAGGGAGAAAGAGAAAAGTTATCGCCGTAGTCGTTGCGATTGACTAATTCATAAATTATAAAATTACGGCAATGTGACTTCTTTCTCGTTCATGTGTGATCTAACACATTTTGTCGGAGTGTATACTCTTTTCTTTTCTCTTAGAATAAATTTATGGTTTTTGACCTCGGGACTCCGAGCTTCGCCTTATGAAGCATGCTTTATATCGGGTAGCATTCGGAAGTTTGCCCGGAAACTCCGATTTTCCCATGTCCCACACACATTACGATGATTAGGCCTGTTATGCTGCTTATTTGTGCTGGTCAGAGTTGAGTTCCGGCACCAAGTCCCGGCTCCAATATGGTAGTGATAGGGCAACAGCAAATGGGTGGTTCATTAAGGTTTTTGGTTTGTACTTGTGTTCACATTTTCATCACCGGGCAGCGAGCAATAATACCGGGAAACCATAATGGGATGCGTGCTACCGTGCATGCCCCGATCAGAATTGAAAAAATGCATAGCCCCAGGCCCAACTGGTTGATTCAAAGTCATAAGTTCACTGTACACGCGCTCTCGATATGCATCACTTCGAAAATATAGTCGTTGACGGAACATGAAACATAAAACCGAGCTGCGAATAAAATTTCAATTTAAAAACATCAATTTCAACATGGTGCCCAAATGTGAGGTGCCCACAGTTTATTCGCCGTGACTTGAGCTGAGTTGAGACACGACAATCCAGATCCAGGCCCTGTTCGCAACGCACTGTAAGGTGACGTGTGCATGAATCGAAACAGATATGGTTCGAAAGTATGGCTTTGCATATTGTTCGCACATTTTCATACCTACCTATAGTAACCACTACGTTGCTCAGACCGCGTCATCTTCTCGTCGCACTCGTGGTGGTCATCGTGCTTCAGCTCTACTTTTAAAAGCTGGATATGACATTTCATCAGATACAATGGGCAAATTTAATGCCCAAGGCTTGGCGTCGCATAATCTCAAAACCGTCCATCCGTCTGATAATTGTTACTTGGGTTGAAGCAGCATAGGCGTATCCTATGTGCCTACTGTACCTATGTTATGTGGGGTTGCGGTAAGTTAATATTGCAGCCTCGTTCACGGTTGATAAGTTGTGTTGACAAAGCAGTGCGGATACAGCTTTCCGCCAAAGGGGGCCAAATCCCAAAGGTCATTTTTATCTGGTGCATGTTTGATTTTTTAAAAATCGCTTTTATCCAGTGCTTGTGGGTGCCAATTGGGTGCTTTTAAGCCTAAATACCATACAATATAAGCGTGCACTTTTTGCACGCGCCGCGCGACAGCCAAGTTTCATGAAAATGGGTAGGTATGTATACTGTATGTCTGATTCGCGAAGCGCGCGATTTTTGGGCCTCGGAAGTGTACTAAAGTGAAAATCCTGCGATTTAAGGGTCCTTTTTCTTTCTTTTCTCCGAAATGCTACCCCCTTCAGTGGCCACTTTGACCAAAGGGGGCCTAGATCCCTGGATCCGCTTGTGTGACAAAGGCTTCATGATGGGCAAGGGGGTTATCACATGTTTGACGTAAACAGCCTTGTTTATATTGCTCAGTCGAGCATGCACTGGTTAGCTCTTCCTTTTTTAGTTTTAACGAGTTGTGTTTCTTTAGGTTCGCATCAGCGAAGATGGTTTTAGCGTCTTCCAATGCTAACCGTTGTACCGAATTACCGGAGGTCCTGTTTCCGAATCAGTCCCCCAATCTATATATTCCATACGCATGGGGGCTGTGTTTTGACATTTTTTCACTACAAATCTCAAAACGGAAGCAAACCCGAATGGAAGTCTCCGGCGGTGCTGGGATAAACGGAAACCTTGGACGCACGATGCCAACCAAGGAGCTGTGTAACTTGCACTTCACCTGGAGCTCAAACCCGCACACTTCGTAGGTAAACAATCCACTGTCCCCCGTTCAGATGGTCAAGCGATCACGCTAATGATCGAGCTAAACTATATACTAATGTAAAAACGTGAGAAGATCAGTGGCCTTGTGACGATGACGTAAATGCAACTTGATGAGACACAAAGTACCAAGAAAGCTGCACCAACCCCACTAAAGTCATATACTCCCGGTGATGTTTCATGGTAATTCCATGGCACATAGGTCTGTATGGCGTATACTCCAGCAGCTCGCATTTTGGCCAAACGATCGGGCCAATACAGTCTGGGCACA
>JASAMV010007726.1:0-45516 GCA_030248065.1 Rhynchonema sp. JSB1_4
CATGCTCCATCTCATTCCACTTTGGGCGTTGTTGGCATCAGGGACGACCGACGCGCAGCTCTCCGCACCGCAAGTGTTTCAGCCTGATATCAGGTATGGTTTGTAATTGCACTTTTATTGCCGTTATTATCACCTGGCTGTGACTGTCACACCGTAAAAAGTACTTCAGTAATATGCAGTATTTGCAGCAGAACTTGTTCGTATGCGATGTTCGAAAAGTGCGCCGCTAAAGTTTTCAGCCCTCTCGGTGAAACGGTGGACGGTCAATTGCAGAACTTTGTTGATATCGGGAGAGGCGATCAGAGGATTACTGACAGTCGGGCGCAAGACGGTACCTGTCGATACCCCTCTCAAGTTATTATCGCGTCTAAAAATTCAAATTTTAAATTTTTTCGACAGGTTGGTGGAACCTGTACCCGTTCGGCGACGTGGAGTGGGACCGTGAGATCATCGAACAGCCGTCCCATGACACACAGATCGATCTCGACTTCTTCTTTCCGTTTTACGGATTCCGTTTCAACTACACTTTTGTATGTTTATACATTATGGCAATAATTTCTTTGTGTTGATGAAGGACACCTCTAAACTTTGGCTGGTATCTGACGCCGCTGATCGGTTGTTTTCGGTCACGTGGATTTCTTTTGCATTCGGTTGTTTGAGATCCCTGATGGTACGACACCAATTGCTGCCCGACTAGAGTTTCTGTCAGAGACAGCTAAATAAACTGCTCTTATATGCCGGTTTAGTGCGGCATCAGAGACCAAGATCCCAAAAGAATATCGTTCATTGCGAAATAGATCGCGTATCACGAATGCAGGTCCAATCCGAAACACCAAGTTTGATATGTCGATCATCATCATCATCATCATCATTTACCATATTTTTGCAGTAAGCATGGAAGTAGTTACAGGCCACAAAGGATAAATCGTAGTACCATCCCAATATGAAAGCACCAATCATATTGGAACATTATCCCTTTGATCCAACCAGATTCTACCGAGCGGTTTGCTGGCCTTCTCCCGTCCGCAATGGATCCAACCGCCCTACACGTTCCCGAACCCGTACTGGCCCGACCGGCGTGACCCGTCATTCGTGGCGCCGTTTTTTGCCGACGCCACTTTCCAGTACATCGGCGAGTACCTGATCAGCCATGTATGGTACAGAACGGTGCACAGGTTGGTGTTGCATGGGACACGAAATGGACCAGTGCCCTTGTACTGTACATACATAAATACAGTACCGGGTGCAGTTCTAGGCTGAAAGTTGAAGTCGCGCGCACGCGACTTCCTTGTACTAAGATATAGCCAGCGCACGCGCAAAACTTCGCGTGCACGCGAAGTTACTTCGACTTTTGCCTATACTTTTGTTTCACACCCGCGTGCACACGACTTCAACTTTCAGCTTAGAGTTGCGCCCTTTACTGTATGTATATCAAATTTCGACGTGACCACGACAACGGTCAGAGTACGGCACAATGGTGGAAAGGCGAATTTAATTTGAGCCATATATTTTAGGTACGTTAGATACGCAGCAGAATTTTTCGGGCCTAAGGAGGAGGGCCCGAATTTCCTTTCCCGAAAGGTCCGATAGTAGGATTCGAACGACTTTTTCTTAAATATGGCGTCATCGGTAAAACACCGCTTTCTCCACCGCATCCTAATGGCACAGAGCGCGTTTCGGTCTGCGCAATCCGGGTCTCAACAACGCAGCCGGCAGTTCAGTGCCATTTGTTAACGATCCATTCAATGTGTTCCAACCCGGATATCAACAACGACAGGGCCAATATGGGGAGCAGAGGAGGATCAGTGGCTACGTCGAGAATGATGTATGTTGAGGGATACGTATTGGTCGCACAATGACTATATGAGAATCCATCCCCTTAATTTTTCCTGCATTGCCAAAAGGGGGATATTTTGCATTTTTTCAAATTGAACCAGGTTTTGAAAAGCAGTTATTTTCTCTTTCTATTCCCTTTTCCCGCTTTATAGTCGTTGTGCGACCAATACCCCTGATTTTTGTCCTATTTCTTTCAGTCTGGCCCTGACAGACACCAGGGTTTTGCCTTGTTGACAGAGAAAAACACGGCTTAGGTCTGCTTGGTTAGTGGCGAATGATGCGGCGGGTCTGACTATATTACAAGTCGGACCAACATGATATCGGTGCAGAATATTCGATTTTCAATATTTTCAGCGGCCTTTCGGGCCCGGAAGTTCAGGCCCGGCCGATTCAGGCCCGGCTGGAGCCTAAGCCAAAGCCTATTAATCGGTCAAATATGCCGGGCCTGAATCGACGCCGGGCCTAAACCGGTGGTCGCACAATAGATTTTCAATTATACAGTTGCTTCTTGACAACATCACGCGTGACATCCAAGATGCGATCATTGGTGCGCACGGATTCCGAGCCGATCACGCGTTGATCGTAACTTGGGAACGAATGGCGTATGGCGGGTCACCGAAAGTGGTCGATCTCTGGCAGTACGAACAGGCCAGACAACAGGTATTGGTCGCACTACAATAAGAATTCACCAAACGAATCCTGATTTTCACGTTCAGTCGCTCTTAAGCACTGTGCTATTTGTGATTCTCACAAACCATTTTCATCTGAAAGTAATCTCAGCGCACCCACGTTGCTGCGGGTCTGAAACACTAAACTGACTGCATTCTTTGTGTGTGATCGCGCAACGCAACGTCACTGCCCCGTCACTTTCCACTGCTTCACGATTCAGGAAAAAATTTGACCAATTCTTATAAAGTCATTATGCGACCAATACAGCATGGTCATTGATGACGACATTGTCACAGTCTGGTCTGGCCAAACGGGATGCTTTTCTGAACCTCCTTTCCAGCAAAACACTTTCCAAGTTATTCTGGCGTCCGACGAGATCCGCAGCTACGTGATGTTTAATTATGCGACCCTGAACTGGACGGCAAGTACAGAGGCCGGCGCACTGTTTGGCAGAGGAGGCAAACAAGCTGCGATTGTGAGTTGAAACACGCACATCAGTTTGACACACAGAAATGATTTTGGCTGCCAGTCACGAAACGCTGGAGTGGAGATTTGAGTGGAAAGTTGGGTGGAAAGTAAGATGGAACGCCCGCGTTCCATTTTGCCACGCAAAATATTGGAAGCGCTATACCTCCAAACCAAACTGGGTTTCCACAACCAAGGCGCACGTGTGTGTTCACCACACGCCACAACGTGTACGATGTTTCAAGGCTAAAGTAACAATTCCACTAAACTTTCCACCCAACTTTTCACCCACAACGTTCCACTCAACTCTCCACTCCACCTTTTCGTGAATACCACCCTTTGGCTGGTATCATACCGAACGGCAAACTCACGGTTACGAGTCTGTCCCTCAGAATGTCTGTATATAAATCAGACACTCCATCTGACAGCCCCGAGCTCCCGGAGTCCATAATGTCGGGGAGGGGGAGGGGCGGTATTCTCCGTCCTAAATCGCAATGAGATACAAAAGCTCACTTTCTCACGAAATATGCAACATCACAAAGGGTGTGTTGAATTCACCGGCAACCCGTAATATTTCCCATTGCAGACGGGCTTCAACGGCGGAAACGGTACGGGCTTCACCGGTTTGCCCTACAACGGGGAGGGCGAGGTGTACAAACTGGCACGGTACAGCAGCGGGGTGACACCCGGCCGATGGGTGTACAGGGTGGACGAGGTTATCGAAAGGGGCGGATGCAACAATGAGAGTATCGGTTGGTCACTCTATAGGATGGTGTGCACTTTGCTTCTTGCTGGCATCGGGTTTCGGCTAATGGTTTTGTCGTCAAGTCAGTTTGTCAAATGTTTTCAAATCAATCAATAATACATGTGCTCCAAATTAACGCGAGAAATAATACGTCATGTGATTTGATGAAAAGATTTGACGCGGTGATTTGATTTGATCACTATAAGCCCGGCGTTGGTATTGGCTTGGATGGTGTGAATTACGATTGGCTTCATAAATGCGTACTGTACCTCCAATGTGAAACCTGAATCGGCAAGTCATTATTGTCTCCACAAAACACACGTGTGCGTTATCGAGCAGCAGGTGCAAACATGTTGGCTGCACAGTTCAGTTTCGATTTTATCATTATTTATATCGACGCAAGCAATAACACAACATAATGTCACGACACCAATTATGCAAGCAACAGTTTGGTTTAGGCAGGGCGAATAAAAAGAAATAATACGCAATAATAATGCTGGTTTTTATTTATGGCAGTGTGCTCCCGTGCACGCCTTAGTTTGCCAAAGTCATTTTGAAGCAAAAAGCAAAAGAGTCAGTTCGTTCTGATTAGAAATAATAATCCCGATGACTTTGCGATGCCAGCAAGGTACCGCCCATTAGCGTAACTTTTGATATTACACACGCGTGCGTGTACCAGGTAGTGCAAATGCCGACTTTCCTTGCTCATTCAGGCAGAATGTACGTATCGCCAACGTACGCATCAATGTTGGGTGGCGTTGCGATAAATATCAGCGGTCCGTGTATTCGTGATCGTGATCAGGTTCGTTTTTCGCATGGTTTGTATAGGTATTCAAGTATGAAGTATTACTTACAACCGGTCTCAAAATGCTGGTCACAGTGATGTACCAATCTTCAGAGGGTGAACCACCTCAGGTTTGCCTGGCAGGCATTATTACAAACGTGATCACTATAAAGGCCAGGCCTAACTATACCAAGCAACAGCAAACAAATTCTCACGCGCTGATTGGCTGGGCGAGCGCGTGAGAACCAACCAGCGTGGGAAAATTTGTCTCGTATTGCTTGAGAGAACAAAAGTACAGTTCGGCCTTTGAAGCATCATGTTGATGTTTCATGTTGTGGCCATCTTCGACCAATCGGCGGTCAACTGTGAGACCATCAATGCGGGTCGCGCCCGTTGCATCGCACCACGATTCCGTCGAGTTGGAATGGTTGAGTGCAAATTCAGTCGTGATGGCGGACAGTCGTTCCCTTACGTTGGCGTGTTCTATATTAGTCGGTTCTTTCGTTGATTTTTTATCTTATTTATTTTTTGAGGGAAAACAAGAAATAATTAAATCGACTAAATTATAAGTGGCAACAGGGGACCGAGAAATTGAGCATCTGTGGTTTATGTACAGTTCAGCAGGACCACTCGTCTTTCAACCCTTTTCCTTTTTTCACTGCTTTCCTCTGTGAAAAAGATGCGTGGTATTATGCGACCTTACGAAAACCGCCTGCACTCTGCTTCGGTGACGTACTGTATGTGTTTCTCTGTGAAACACGAAACACAGAAATGTGACAGCTTGACAATAAAGATTTTGCCAAATATTTGCAGTGCAACCAGCAATGAGCGAACCACTAGTCCAGCTCGACAACGATGTCGTCAACCCTGAGAACACGTTTGACAATTGGGCAGCCGAACAGCTGAGTCTGAGCTGGCAGGCAATGAATCTGACTGCGGATCCGAACGCCCGTGTCAATATTGAACTTTACGGGTATAGTGTTAAGTCGGTTTAAAAAAAGCTAGAGGCCGAGGAAGTGAATGAAAGCCGACATACCCAAACAAAGGAAATTGAGATTTGATCCCCGAAATTGATCAGCAAATTTCAGCTACTGGGAGAACCTCGAGTATTACGAGTTTACCAAGGTTGGTGTGATTGCTGAAGGCGTGGCCAACAGCGGATCCTACACGTTCACTCCACAAACACTCATCGGAGGCAATATTGGGGGTTGGTGTGAGGGGTACACATTCTACATCCCCTGCGTATGGATATAGCAGTCACCAGTGAAATCTGTGTTTCGTGTACCATCAGAAATATTATGGATTTATTGTGCGATGATTCAGTCCCGGAGCACAGGTAAGGTAAGGTAAGGTAAGCCTAAGCCTACAGTATGTAATGGGTCAAATATGCTGGGCCTGAATCGGCCGAGCCTGAAAAACTGGGCCTGAAAAGGTCTGGCCTGAACTTCCGGGCCTGAAAAGTCGCGGAGTATTATGGATTGAATGATGCACTGATACCGAGAGCGCATATCAGCCGAATAAGTTCTATGCACCATGCTTTTGGCCGCTCTCAGCATGTATAATTTCTCAAAGTTTTCAGGTGGTGATTTCCAACAAACCTCATCCAACGCACTGCGCTTCGCGTGGAGAAAATACCAGTTTGGAGCCATTCGTGTCGCGCACGTCAAGAACGATCCGGAGCAGAATGTTGGAAAGTTGGTGGAAATTCGGCCACAAATTTGAATTCCGGAGACACACTTCTTAGTCCTTTATGCGTTATTTGCAGCATCTTCCATTCGCATATGACGCCGTTCAGCTGGTATTTCCATCGCCAGTGGGAGTACGAATATGGCCCAAATTGGGCGTTGGATTTGTGCATCGAATGGTGTGCTTGTGTGCTCGTTTCATATTACTGGTATCTTTTCCGGTTCTTCTGTTATTAAACTTGATGATGTTGCGAGTGCCTCAACAACTGGTTACATACCTTGGTATCCATAGATCATATGTGAAAGCATGTCCCAAACTGGTCGTCAATCGAATTCGGTTGTCGAAGCACACTTTGTAAGAACTAAGGTATCCAATCACTGTGATCGGTCCTGCAAATTCGATCTCCAGCTAAACCGAAATATTCCGATGCCTAATTTTCATGGTTATTTACGCACGCTTTTGCCTGAATTTGTCAGGTTCGACTACGACGGGCGTCGCAACAATTTCATCATGGATCTGCAGCCGTGTCCGTGCGTGCTTGAGCAGGCCTTGCTCGATCAGGGTGCATGGACGGCCGTCAGCGGTTGCGATGTGGAAGGGGACAGTTCGTGCCCATATCATCAGGGCGCCAAACATTGCGTGATGAGCGCTCAGGCAAGGTGTGAGGCAACGTGTTTTAAACATTGTATTACATTAAGTCTTGAGACAGCATTTGCCTTTAAATGGAGTTATACTTGTTCATTTTGGGATTGTAGACAGTGAGGACAAAATTATTTTGTTTGAATCATATTTTCTGTTAGACCTGGATCTCTGATTTCGACCAGCGCAGAAGTTGTTCAATTGGTGCAGGGGAATAACTTTCACGCTGGTCGAAATTGCTGCTTCAACTCTGTCACCAAATCTGATCCAAGCAAATATTTGTCCTCATTGGTCCACAAGCCAAAAATGGACAAGTATAACTCCAGCATTTCTCACTCCACTAGATTTGGTAACCGAGATTTGCTGATTTGCCACTACAGATTCGGTGAACTTTGGAGCACTTTTTGGTTGCACGCCTGGAAAACTGACAAAGTTTCTAACACAACTAATTGTACCTGAGCATTTCCAGCTGGATGGGCTCGCAACAAGTGTGCTGTTACGACGTGGAAGGCTGGTTGATGCAGTCGGACGATTTCGAGTTTGTCAGCGGCCAGCTACAGTACTTCTCACCGGGCACACCCTATCGGTTAGAACATGCGACTAGAACTTTATACATTGGATTAAAAAATTTTTGTTTTATTCCGCGACTAATCAGGCCCGGAAGTTCAGGCCCGACCTTTTCAGCGCCAGTTTTTCAGGCCCGGCCGATTAGGCCCAGCATATTTATAGGCTTAAGCTCCAGCCGGGGCTGAATCGGCCGGGCTGAACCTGTGCCCCGGGACTGAACCGTCGCACAATAAATTTGTTTTCTGGATGAAATTCATGTCTGTCGAAGTTTGTGCCATCAGCAAAATTGTGTATGAGGAGCATCTTGGATTAAAAAAAGTCATTTGACGAACACAATTATTTCGGTACGATCAGCGTCCCAAATCTGACAGCAGTGTGTGTTTGCAGTTCAAGTTTCCTCGGCGCCTACCCGTACCGTATCCCACCGTACGTGCCGAGCATGTCCAATTATCACAACGACCTGATGCCGTACCACATGTGCTGCAAGTACGCGCGACATTGCGAGTTCTACTTTTGGCGGCGACAATCGAATGGCTGTCAGGGTTACAGGCCACCGGGAGCTGGTTAGATGTTGGGATTTCACGTACAGTACAACCACGAGCTCATGAGACGACTTTTTCAAAGCTTGCTTGGCCAGATGCGGTTACACGTGTTTCGAAAACAATAGAAAGAGATTGGGCCGAGAGTGATGATGAGAAGTTCCAGCTCTCTTTCTTTCGTTTTCGAAATACGTGGAACCGGAACATTATTGGATCTGCCCAAGCCAACTTCAAAAGAAGTCGTCTCATGAGCTCGTGGTTGGACTATACCCAACACGCGCGCTGCCACCCACGTGCGATAGCCGAACCACTGTCCACCGTGCGCGCTCGTGACATTTCTGATGAGCACACTTCATGTATACAGCGCTTTGTGATGAGCGTGGAAACTACATAGTCACTCAACTGACGACTTTTACGAAAATGCTGATATCAGTAAATCTCGATAATGCTGCTTCCACGAAAAAGTTAGGTAACATGCGACAAACGCAGATTAAAATAGTTCACATCGTCAAAAGTTTGATGATAATATCTGTCTGTCGCTGTTGGGGTCACACAGAGTTCAGTCGGAATGCGAGCGTATGGCACGAACCAATAATTTCGCAAACAGTAGTGACCAATAGCACACCACGCGCACCAGCACAGGTCTGGCGTACGGTGACCCGCATTTCATTACGTTTGACGGCGTCCGATACACGTTCAATGGCAAGGGCTACTACGTGCTGACCATGGCCGACCATCCGTGGCATAAGTTGATGGTCCAGGTAGGTAGTGCTGTGATATCGTTATGTCATCTTAGGTCAGTCGTTCATAATGGTTTGAGATGGGTGAAGGCTTTTTTATTCGCTAGAGCAGACGACATCTGATGAGCTTGAACTGTTGCGGGGTCTGGGCTGCAGTCCGGTTTAGAGATTGGCTGGTATTCACGAAACGCTAGAGTGGAGGGTTGAGTGGAAAGTTGAGTTGAACGTACAGGAAAAAATTTGAGTGGAAAGTTCAGTGGAAAGTTGGGGGTGGAACGCTCGTATTTCATTATTGGAAACGCCACACCTCCCATCCAAACTGGGTTTCGGCAACACAGGCGCGCGCTGCTCATCACACGAATTGCATTTTGCCCACATACAAACACACACGTCACGCTACAACGTGCGCACTGTTTCAACGCTACCGTAACAATTCCACTGAACTTTCCACCAAACTTTCCACTCAACTCTCCACTCCACCATTTCGTGTGAATACCACCCACTGTCAAGACCGGTAAGGGAACTTTCTGACGGATGACATTTGCAATCACTGTTCGCAGGTCCGTCTCGAACAACCCCCGCGCACCATGTGGGGCCAGTACCCGGACGCTACCGTAATCACCGGGGTCGCCGTGCAAGAGAACGACTCCGATGTGGTGCAGGTTCTGGCGCGCAAAGAGTTCCGTCGATGGCGGTACCGCACCGATGTGCTGGTCAATGGGAAACCACGATTCTTTGACAAACCCGCATGGAAATATCAAGTGTTCAAAGGTGAGCGTGTCGTTACGCTGGGTCTGCAAATATTGCAGCAAACTAAATATACATTTTATATTTTATTTATTATTATTATTATTATTTATTTTATTTTATTATACATTTTTATACCGAAGTCAAGCTTGGCGCTCTGTAACGACGACCACGTGAAGCTTTTTTTTTTGACTAAACGGTTTGATAAGGACAAATTTGATTACCACTTTGATACAATACAAGTCCAAAAACTGCAAGTATCTGACTTCGGTCTCGCACGTAACATGAACGGTAGGGCGATATGCTTTAGGTCATCGTCAGAGCGAATACACCAAGTGACTCCAAAGCTGCATCATTCAACACGCGCACGTTTCAGGCGTATCACTGGACAACCCCGCACGTAACATGAACCAATCAAAGCTCACAATCCAACTAGCCAGCGGTGCCGGCGTGTATGTATCCGAGGGTCATGGCGTGCTCAATGTTATGGTCCTGCTACCGGCGTCCTTTAATCGAACATCAAAGGTCGGTGATCAAATCTTCAAATCGCATTTCCGCATACAAAAAAGGTTACTAAAATGGAGAAGGTTGCTCTCCTATGTGCGGTCGTTCTGAAAACAAATAAAAGTTCAAATGGGTGCAGTTCAAAAGCAGGTTTTCGCTGCTTTTCAGCGTTACGACCGATTCGACACATCAAACTCGGCGGACTTATTTGCATCGTCGGTTGATGGGTCATATGGACATTGGCAGACAATGGGATTGTTGGGTATGCACTATACAGTATATGTATCATAAAATATATCAAAAGTATTGTGCAATGACTTTTGCTTGCTTGTTTTGAAACGGACGGACGGTCGTGTAGTGCGATGGCACCAGATGGCCAACCTTTTATTGTACGACGGTTCAGTCCCGGGGCACAGGTTCAGGCCCGGCCATTCAGGGCCGTCTGGAGCCTAAGCCTAATTCTTTAAATGGGTCAAAATTGCGGGCCTGAATCGGCCGGGCCTGAAAAACTGGGCCTGAAAAGTTCGGGCCTGAACTTCCGGGCCTGAAGTCGCGGAATACCCACCTTTACACGTATAGCCACTCGTCGCAAGCCACTCTAGTGGCGTGGCATGCAGATCCGAATAGCGGCGACTATGGCTTTGTAACATTTATTTTTTTCTTAAAGTTTGTACGACGGATTGGTCACCTTTTCCGCCAGTGTGCAGGTGTATTGTGCGACGGTTCAGTCCCGGGCCATTCAGGCGCGGCCGATTCAGGCCCGGCTGGAGCCAAGCCTAAGCCTATAAAGGGATCAAATATGCTAGGCCTGAATCGGCCAAGCCTGAAAAGTCGCGGAATAGTACAGGTGTCTACGACCAAATGCCCGAGAACGACTTCTATACGCTCGAGAGCCGAACATCCGTGATGACCCCGAATCGTCAAAATTTGCTCATGCAAACCGAGTCCGAGTCACGGCAGATTTATTACAATTTTGCCAGCAAATGTTTGTTGCCTGGCATATCATTTTTTTTAAGATGTACCTGGGCACGTTTTACATTTTATGTTACAGTCTTCTTTCCTGTGCTATACTTTTGATGTATTTGAATTTCAATCGGAGACCAATCCAGTATAACCGAACAACTGGCCTTGATTTTCGCTTGGTTCACTGGTCGTCAACGGTGGTTGTGAACAGACAGACCGAAGCCGCTCCAAATGAGCTCGAGGAAATATTGGTTGCACAATGACTATATAAGAATCCATCCAAAAAAATCCTGAATGGTAAAGCACGTCTCGCTGCAGATCACAAGCGTTCTGTTTATACTGTTCCAAAACGTTTCTGCCGATATCAGGGTTGGGCCAAAAAAAGGTTTTTGAAAAAATTTAAAAAAAAATTTTTTTTAAATTTTTCGGGGGAACAAAATGTTCTAAAACGTCCAAAAACGGCCTTTTTGGGGGTTATTTTTTTGTCATTTTTTTCTCAAGGGTCGAAAAATTTTCTTCACAAAATCACCTTTGGGGCATGTATTTGGTACCTAACATACCCCAAATGATGTTAGCTTCACTGTAAGATTGTGAGAAATGTTTTGGAAAAAATAATAGAACGCTTGTGATCTGCAGCGAGACGTGCCTTACCATTCAGGAAAATTTTTTGGATGCGATTCTTATCTGTAGTCATTGTGCGACATATACAGTATACGATGCATAATAATGTACATGACACGGGGCAATGCGTTGAAAACCTTTGTAGTTGCTGCACGTAGTGACTTGAACCATATGAGCATGAGCCTGATTTTTCAGGGCGAGTCACGGGCGGCAATCCGGCCATCGGTGGTGTGCTGTTCCAGTCCGATCTGCGTCCGATCTACAATCCGTTGTTGTTCGCCAGGGACGACGAGCGATTCGAGCCCAAATTCGACGCACGACCAACCGTCAATTCGACATCGCGACTGATATTCTCGGAGGAAATGGTCAGAGCGACCTGCAAGGTATGGGCAACACGAGCCCGATTTCGGAGCTGGTGTGCTTGCAAAACGAATAGAAAGAGAAACTCATCGTGCGCCACGTAGTGCTCTACAACGTGTAAGATTTTCCCCAAATCAGCAGCCACGTATGAATGCTTCACTAATCTGCCACCTTCGAAATCGGGCTCGTGTTGGCGTAGTGTTACTATACGGTATACTGTATTATACAAGCGAACAAAGCAAAAACTTTTTTATACTCGGTGGGAAGCTACCTTGCTCCCTGTTGGTAGATAATGACCTCGCTCTCACTTCGTATCGTACCGGCTCCAGATTGATATTTCACTAAAACCGAAATTCGGAACATGATTGTCGAGCCTAAAAGTGTCTGACCAGAGCGTGTAAAAGCTGGTCATTGGTGGTCTGGGAACGGGAACACAGCTTTGATAGTCGAAATTGTCGAGAACTGAAGACATGACCAAGAAACAGTTGTCAAATTGTTGTCTCAAACTGCTTGCCACACACGGCAATAACATCTTGGCTCAATTCTCTTCCAACACATTTCCTTCATCCAGGGCAACTACGCGTGCAGCTACGACTACGTGGCGACGGGTGTACGTGAGCTGGCGTTGAACACGTTGGACGTTGAAACGGACTTTCTTGGCGCTGTCGAGTATGGAACGAGAGAACGTTGGTGATGGTCGAATTTTTGTGCCTTTTTGTTTTTTTTGCTTTTCTCATGATCCGGCTGAAAATACATAAGTACAACTATGATCAATCTACAAAGCGTGACGACAACTATGACTGTTTCAAACTTGGTGATCGCGTCTGAGTTACGTTGGTCACGTCACGTGACTTTTTGCATGGATTCATTGCGGTGATGCACCAATTTTTCACCAGCGGAACAGGATTTGCTGTTACTGTTTGGCGACCTGTCGAAGCCAGAACTATCAGTAAATCTACATAGTCAAAAACTTCAGTGAGATCAACGCTGATCCGACCCGATCTTTTCATATGATAAAAAGTCTGTTTTTGGCTTGCTCGGAATCCGATTTTCGATCCGAATCGACCGATCCTCTATCCGGCTAGATGTCAGAATCGAATGTTTTTCCCGGGTTGGATCCGGATCGGGCATATCGAATCGAGAACTACAGGCAAAACTCGGATCGAAAACACGCACGACCTCGATTTCAGTGGTTAGTTGCGGCGCACTGTTGCGTGCGAACGGCGTAATCAAACACCCAGTCGGCAACAACTACCTCGATGGTGTCACGGTGACGTTCGACTGTGAACCGGAGTACTTCCTGCACGGCACCAAACAGCGCACGTGTAGGAATGGAACATGGACACCGGGCTGGCACGTATGGTGCAGAGGTGCGAGTGGGTGATCAGGGTTATTGTCAAGTTTAATATGTGGATGTGAACACCACAATTTCGCAATCTTACAACGGACACCATTCATTTTTGTTGAAAACCTTGTGTTGTCTTGTA
This sequence comes from Rhynchonema sp. JSB1_4, assembly GCA_030248065.1. NCBI lineage: Eukaryota > Metazoa > Nematoda > Chromadorea > Monhysterida > Xyalidae > Rhynchonema > Rhynchonema sp. JSB1_4. The sequence goes on from JASAMV010007726.1 coordinate 13,353, forward strand.
TACAAGCCGTGATGTTACTAGTTGAGGAAGCTTGATGGGGGAGATTGAGTTGACCCGCGCAACAGCAGCTGTTCACAAATTTCACGCAAACTATTAGGGCGCCCTTAATCATAGTGGAAAATGGAAATGGAAATGCAAAAAATAATCTATGTCCAAGTTTTCCATTTCCATTTCCATTATGACTAAGGGCATATTGGAAAATGGAAACTGGAAATGAAACTGCAGCAGTCATGTTTTGACATGTGACCAAAACATTTTCTGCTCCACCCAATTCTCGGCAGCTGATTGGTCAGATTTCACACAGAAAATGTTTTGTTTCATTTCCATTTTCCATTTTCCAGTATGCCCTTAGTCATAATGGAAATGGAAATGGAAAACTTGGACATAGAATATTTTTTGCATTTCCATTTCCATTTTCCACTGTGACTAAGGGCGCCCTAAGGTATACGGTAGTCAGAACTTGGGCACTAATAGAAGCTTTTACGATGGTCGATTACTGTTCTCCATCTCCGTTACGAAATGAACTGCTAAAATTAAAATTCGCTCAAAAAAGTTGATATATTGTTGATCGACCGTTTTTTTGACGATTTTTGTCACTTTAAATAATCCACAATACAAGATGACAATGTGCACCCACAGCGCGCCGACTCGAGTACTTCCTCAAATGGCTGACCGGTATTCTGACAAGTGCCGGCATTGTTGTGTTTCTCGCGTGCATATTCTTCGGCTGCTATTGGAGCAACGTTCGACCGAAACGGGAAGAGGCGACTGTTCAGAGAATGTCGACGTCTCCTTCTCAACAGTAAGTGGCATTATTGGTCTTTTTTGATCTTGATATTGGCAGCCAAATGTGGACTTGGTTATTTTGTGGTTCACATCTAATGTAGAATGACACCACATGCCAAAATTCTCCATATACGCTGGTTAATGTCAGCAATAATAATTTCAGCAGCGGTCGGCCCAAGCGTTCCGCGGTTGAGCTGAACCAGAAACAACTTTTGAACGATGTAACCGAAGTTACTGTCATTTGCAGACAATACCCACAGGCGGGGCGTCACAGTCCGGTGTCAATACAGCGCGACTTTGAGAAACTAGAACCACTGGACGTATCGGGCTCAGGTAATGTGCCGGTATTGGCCAATGTTGAATACGACACGACACCGATTGCAATCACACAGTCACGGAGCACAAACATGCAATTGATGGACATATTCAGAACATCCGCGCTGTGATTCTTTCATCATTTACTGTAGGTGTATAGGTTCCTGTTTGCCGGTTACATCATGTCCACAATTGTGATGATCCATACACAGTATTCCTAACGCGGCGCACAGCCATTTACAATTACAAGGGCACACTATTCACAATTATGTTTGTGTACGTATACATAAATGCCATTCTTGTAGTTTTATTCTTTTTGTAGTGTTTTTAAAGTTTTTTTGGGTTTTAAACGTTTTATCGATTGACTGTTTTTAAATTCCTACAGTATGGAATAGAAGCACCCCTAGCTTGAATAAGTTTATTTTTGACGATGTGTTGATGCTTTTTTTATGCAGAATGTGGAGAAAGTACGATTGGCAAACAGCCAAGGACAATTTCCAAGCAATCAAAGATACCACAAATTTACCAAGAGCACTTGCCACGGGCAAATCTATCGAGGACAAGACAAAAACAACCTTCAAGACAAGTGCTTATTTTCTCACATGAACCGACCATGCACTACTGTACATATGGTTACGTTTCGTTGAGCGCCAAATTTGATTCCTTCTTTCGTTCCAGGTTATGTGCTGCGGTTTGAAGTCCGTAGTGTAGTGCCAGAACCATACACTGTGCTGGTCACACTTTGTTAGGCAATGCTTTGCGCATTATGTACAAGTGTAAAACTAACGCTAAAAACGTGACAAAAACCAAAAAGCTGATAACACCAAAGTCTATCAGTTATAAAAAACACAATCAAATCAACAAGCGAGTGCTTTCAAAAAAACTTCACGCATCCCTGACACAAAAGTGCACAAGTCACTGTATGCGGTTTCAATTCCCGTCTGACAATGACATAAAAAATGCTGGGCTCCAACTTGATATCCTGCTATGGTACGACCCACAAGTACAGTTCCAGACATTACTCATGCACACCGAGTACAGTGCGACCCAATTATTTTCTGCTTGTGCAAAGCAAGGCTCCGAAATGCAGGCGCAATTGCGTATCCTGTTGTCATTGCGTTGCTACTGCGGTGCTTTTTGGTTATTTTTTTATTTGCGAAGTGCGCGTGGCCTGTGTGTGTGTGTGTGTCAGGGCCACGTTATTCTTTCAGAACTCAGGCTTACAGTAATGTGGTCAAGTCATCTCGTCAAACAAACTCGTCGAACACATGTATTATTTTTGGCGCTCATTTGGAGCTCATGTATTCGACGACTTTGTTTGACGAGATCATTGGACGATAAACCCATCAGCCAGACCTGCTCACGGCTGGTTACTGTCACTGGGCTAAAAGATGATGAACTACAGTACTTGATTTGGCACCCAACAAACGCACATGTGTAACTTGTCGCTTGTTGATTGGTATCGTCGCGTTTGGCATTCGTAGTAGTGACAATGACAATCTGAAAGGCGGAAACTATATAGCAAGCATTTGCGATTATTATTATTCCGCGACTTTTCATGCACCAGAACTTTTCGAATCCTGAATATTCAGCCCAAAGTCTCATTCGCGCATTGATGACGGATTAGACTACAACAGCGAATATCAACGAATAGTGAATGTATAGCACAAGCTTTGGATTATTCAGTGTACTTTATTGGCTGAAACCAGGCATAAAAATCGGGCAAATGGTACAGTCGTCTAATCAAGCAGTCAACTCAAGCAGCCCCAAATGAGCGCGAGAAATTAGTGAATATTTGACGATAGTGCTTGTGCACATTTTTCGGATTACAAATAAAGCACAAAAACACCAGCCCCCTTATCGCGATAAATGGAACAGAAGGCCAGCTCGCACAGAAGCGCAACACTGGTCAAGTCTGGTACACTCAGTGACGCAAAGAAAATTACAGCCAATAGTATCCATGCCGACTTTTGGCTGCATTACGGAGTATGCAAAGTAACGAAGAAAAACAAACAAGCGCAAGCTTCTAGTCTGATGTACGTACTTTATTTCTCATGGTGCGTGATTTTTTGTGCTTTAGTATTGCCGCGCGTGTGCGTCTATTCCCATGACACAGCACGGTGAGGTGAGCCATACGGTGTACATTCATTATTTCCAGCCGTTTATTTCATAAATACAGTGCGCGCACCTGCCAGACTGTTTCAAATGGACCAGCTTCGGGCTGCCATTATTGCAGTCGTGCGTGTACATTTATGACGCAACAACAAGTGAAAGCCAAGTGGATTACATTACCCCGCAAGAGACCAGTGCACAGTTGTCTTGTAGATGTTTCACAACATGGTTGCCTTCTTTGCCGGTACTGGACCGAGCCTAAAGTTTCCGACCGATTATGGCGCCTGATTTAAAGTACAACATGACACCAGGAAATGCGCATTTAGAAAATTGGACATGGTAATGAAACTGAGACATTTTGTGAGACTCGTTTTTGTATCACTGCACTCAGTACATCGTTATTTCACTGTGGGCACTCGGCACTGCTTGCAGTGGCTCTATCAGTGCTATGCACAGATGTTTATGACTTTGACACGCAGTGATGTTACAACCCAGCAATAAGATCTGCTGGTGGGGCCTTTTGGAGGCAAATTTGAAGTTGGCGTTCGCACTGACGAGCCCCGGCGCCTCGGTCTGCCTGCGAAAGCAGGGCGAAACAGGCCAACATTAGTGCACTAAGCGCGAGAGACCATCAAATAATAATGGCACCCACGCATATAGTTAGGCTGACCGATGTTTCAACGCCAGGTGAACTTTTAAATTATTTTGAAATTTAAACCACCCAAGAAAACACAAAATTCGATATTTATATTCATTGTCTACATATGACCAAGCAGCGTGTTATACTTATAGACCACACACACGCACACACACACACATAACACAGTAAAAGTGTGAGAAAATGTAGTAAACATGGGGCACGATATGAGTAGTGAAGTCTAACATGCTTCTTGGGGGCGGAACTCAGAAATAAATCTGGTACTGACCCACAGGAATAGAACCCATAAACACGCTGGTGGTTCGGAACAAACATTGATGGTTGACAACATAAAAAGATACGCAATTCACTCACTATGATTTATAATAATACATGGCAAAACGTGGCCAAACTTAAACGTAAAAGTATGTACTATATGAGTTTGGTTACTACGTCAAATACGAAATCAGTTTCAAAACGTCCGTTAAAGAGAGCTTTCATATGATAGTATTGTGTCGTGCAAAGTACAGCAGATCTATAGCCCAAATCCAGAACATTCCCCACAATTCAGAATCGCAAAAATAATACTAAAAAATAATACTAATACCATAACAAGCCGCAGCTGCAACTCCCCAAAATCAATAATAAGAAACCCATAAATTAAATGTCACGCGCAGTAACTACCTACCTACCGGTAAATGACGATCAATTTTATAAAAAAAATCACTGGTGATAACTTGTCGTAATACGGTGTAATATCGAGCAGAAAATAGTGTGCTCATTCCAATAGAGACAGACTGGATGGCAAAACACAGTTTTACATGGCTAATAGTCTTGTCGTCAAACCATGTCATCAAATAAAGTCGTCGAACAAGCCATAATTCATGAGCCCCAAACAAATAACCAAAATATAGCTCAAATAAAAGAAGATTTGGCAAAAAACAAATCAAAAAAACCCCATCCCCCCCCCCCAAATGAGCGCGAAATTAATACGTGTGAATTTGACGACAAAATGTGACGACATGATTTGACATTACCGTATGCCTTTTACATACGGTCAGAAGAAAATACGTACATAGCTTCATCTGAATTTTTCAAATCTGATGTCACAGGTACGTCACCGATAATAACACAGAATTTTAGCAAAATGCAAAGCAAACACGCGTGCACGCACGTAGATCAGGTATGGGCAGCAAGCACTACGAAATGTTTACCAAAAAGAAACCAAGCTGTTTACGTGATAATTGTGTTACCAACACGCTGCAACGCGCGGAAACGGTTGATAAGAAGTGTTCAGTGAACGAACATCTATGCAGTGAACGCGGCAAGGAATCATTAAAGATGACGTTCCCGTTGCTCAATATACATAGAACCCAATAATGTCTATAAAAGTACGACGCTTGGTTTGCGGGTTATCAGATCAGCGTGATGAAGCTCAAGAATAATTAATTAATTAAATTAAAAACTTAAACATTCAAAAAATATCGACAAACAATATAGGACATGGATAGCATTGTGATTGCGATACAAAATGAGCAGATGAAAATTAGTTACTAGCCAAAGTTTACATCAGCACTGCAAACGTGACACATATTGACACACAACGTGAACATGAACATGACACTGGATGATTTGGAAAAATGAATAAAATTCTTTCGAAGTACCAACTTATCGACCTTGACTTTTACTGTTCCATCGAATCCGTCACGATAACAGGAGCCGGCGTTGGGTGTTCCCTTTCCTGAAACATTATTTTATTCAAGGTGGACAATTTACGTTTTACAATTAGGCGGACAACGTTCTGAAACCCCACAGGCAAGTTTTTATGCGGTTTTAATCATTACTTAACGAAACTTTCAATAAAAATAATTCCGTCTCAATCGCAAAAAACACGCTTCCCATCCCACGAAGGATTTGAACGGAGATATTGGTCGCAGAATGACTACAAGAGAATTCATCAAAAAAACTACCGCGATTTTCACGCCAACGACGTTATTGCGTTACGCTTTAAAGGGGAAATTGCACATTCCTTTTCGCCCTTCAAACTTTACAAGGGCTTAGATAACAGTTTGGACATCACAAAAGTCAAATCACTTGTTGCCAATTGTCAGACGTGCAACCACAAGATGCAAATAAAGAGGAACCGCCGGGAAGAAAATTCGCCGCGGACCGGCCGAATTTCTACCTGCGCATTCAGGGGTTCAAATGGTCTCGACGCGATCTGCTAATGTTTGCGTCAGAACAAAATGTTCCATGGTGCACCAGCCAACTTGCCACATCTCGCAAAAGAAATTTCGAAAATTTTCGTCATTCTCTTTCATTGCGTGCGGCATCGCCCGTGCAACCAGCGTGGCCAGCGGGCTGAAACATTTTGTTCTTACGCAAACATCGCGTCGAGACCATTTGAAACCCTGAATGTGCAGGTAGCAGTGTAGTTCCTGGTCCGGAGGGGGAACAGGCGGTACCCCCCTTTTTTCGGAGGGGGAACAGACGTACCCACCTGAGGGGGGGAACGGGGGGGGAGGGACCCGGAAGGGGGGGGGGGGGGAGGACCCAAACTTGGAGAAAAGTCATTTTTTGAGGTCGAAAATTTGACTCATTTTTGCCCCTTTTAGGAAAAAAATCTCAATAAAAAGGGTATTTTGGCGATTTTTGACGACATTGACCTAAAAATCACTCATTTTATGCCTAAAAATGCCTATTTTAGGCCAAAATTGGCCTATTTTAGGTAACACTGGCAGGTAGAAATTCGGCCGGTCCGCGGCAAATTTTCTTCCCGGCAGTTCCTTTTGAACTGCGTCTCATGGATGCATCTTAGCAACTTCATACTAAATAATTTGAGTTTTGCGATGCCCAGACTGCAGTCTAAGCACTTGCAAAGTTTGAAGGGCGATTAGGAATGTGCAATTTCCCCTTTAAGTTCCTTGTTAACCGAATGCAACCGGCAAGACTCACTGCTGTTACATTATTGTGTTTATGTCAAAACATTTACACCTGAAAATAATCCAGCAGAGCGAGCAACGACGGTGCTGCAGCTGTGAAACATTCAGTTTACTGCACGTTTTGCTTGTGATCGCGCACAGCAATATCATCTTCCGGCTTGTCAATTCAGGCAAATTTTTGGATGGATTCTCCATGTGGTCATTGTGCGATCTATACCAATGACGCGCGCCATAAAAAAGCCAGTGCAAAGCAACGCAGTGAGCCACGCCGGCTGACCTCCTTCTCGAGCTCTTCCAGTTCCTTCATATCTTTCGCCAACAGTTCCTTGGCCTTGCGCAGCGCATCGCCTTCGTTGTAATGCGCTTTGCGTTTGCGCTCGAATTCGATGCGATGCTCTGCAAGGGAAGCGAATGGATGTGTTTCCCTGAATGTCTAGATCCAGAGATATAGTTGCAGTCAGGTTGAGGGGAGGGGTGTGGCTGGCTTGCTTGAGCTACCAAATCACATACCCCAAGCTATCTGACCGGGTGGGGTCGAAAATGCCGGGATTTTTCGTTTCGGATTTTTTTCGAGATCTTCAACGGCCACAATCTGACCACGGCTTCGATCATATCTAACTTTTGGCAAAAACTGGCGAGCGAACTGGTGGACATCGAGAATCCAACGCAATAAATCCAGTTCGAAACGAAAGCAGGAGTTTGGGTTTAATCGTACTTTCTTTTCATTTTGCCCTGCAAAATAAACGAGAAGAAAAAAAAAAGAAAACGAAAAGCAACGAACGGCGATGTTCTTCGGTTTCCGGCTCTGACTCCTCGTCGCTCTCGTCACCGACCTCCAAGGCACGTGGCACACCCGTCGTGTGCTCGAGACTGCAGATAAATGAAGTGTTCATTCAGTGGCGGATCCAGCTTTTGGCCAAGGGAGGGGCCAAATCCAAAAAGTCATTTTTATCCACTGCTTGTTTAGAATTTCGCGCTTTTTACACCAAATATCATACAAAATGTAGTCATGCGCGCGCGCGAAATTTTGAGACCCTTTTTACACGCGCGAAAGCCAAGCTGCGTTGAAAATGGGTATACTTGACGCGCGAAGCGCGCGATTTTTGGACTTTTGAAGCGTATCAGAGTAAAAATCCCGCGATTTCGGGGAACTTTTTCCTTCTTCTTTCAGAAACGGTGGCCCCCCTTCAGGGGCCAAATGGACCAAACGGGGAGGGGGCATGGCCCCCGTGGGCCCTCCCCCTGGATCCGCCCTTGTGTTCAGGTATATATTTAAACAGGTCAAAGCCAATTATGAAAACAAATAAGTGGCATTGTGGCATTTGGGCTGCTGAACTAAACGCTCAATTCCTTGCCGACAATGAAAGCAGTTCCAAATTGCGAAAAATCAAACATGCAGTTTGGTGGTCCTGGTGAATGCGATCAATCACAATCGGCTCAAGAGATTGGACAATGCCGAGCGCCGACATACAAAAAAGTGCAGGTGCCGGGCACCCCCCGGAACCCGACCCGACTCGAAATTGTCAAAATCAGAAACAGGGGCAACAAAACCGTTTCGCACCTCCCCCGGGCACTCACCGTTCAGCCACGTCATGAGCGAGCGATTTACTTTTGTGCGTGTCATGATTGCTGAGTGACACTCGGCGCACCTGAGACATTAAATATGATTCTTTTCAAATTTATTCCAAATTAAAATTAAGAGAAAATAATTTAAAAAAAAAACGAAACAGAAACGAGCGAACCCCTCGACTCGCTTTGTCCGCATCCTCGTCACCGCTGCTCACGCCCTCCGCGTAATTGTAAGGCGTTTTCGGTTCCTGAACGTGAAAGAAAAGTAAAATTTTTGAAGTGAAAAAAAGAAAAAAAAATGATCACCAACATCAATTTTCATATGTCCATAATCTTTGTCGGCCGGATGATGGGTGGCGATAATGTTCATTTCGTCGAAATTGGCCTGTTTGATTGAGTTGCGTCTGAAACAGAAAGCCTTCGTTTTATTACTTTTGAAATCCAAACAAAAAAATGTTTCACACACATCGTTTGAAGGCTGTGAGCATTTTTCGCAGCAATACTATGAAGATAAAAATCGAGAGTCGAAAATTCTCAACAACAACAACAACAGCAACAACGAAGGACCTTAGAAATCTCCAATTGAAAACAAAAACCGAGCCGATGTATGCACATATGTGCGGCGGGTATAAAAGCGCTTGCTCTGTTGGTCTGTCCAAATGCATTGGTGAACACACATACAGCATTGTCACCTCCACCATATGCTTCAATTTCTTGACTGGTTAGGCCCAGCGAGCAGCTTACGATGAAAATAGTAATAGTAACGAGCGATAGTAATTTCCGGCGCAAAATTTGAACATTTCTAAGGTTTCTGTCAACAGTGTACATATGTGAGTGTGCTTGGACATGTGGGGGTGTTGGTGCCATAGTCACGGCCACACTAAGCGTTTCCAGCAGAAACATTTGGGGAAACAAATGATGGTGCCCGTGCCCAAGGTGAAGATCGGATAGAAACAGGAAACAAATCGGTGCGAGGAGTTGCGAGAATATTTGGTTCAAAAATAATTTCGCCGGTCAGCTTACCGAAAACCCTTGAACCTGAAAATAATAGTGCTCACTTGCAACCAGGGGCGTGGAAACCGGGCCGATCCGGCCCAAGTCTTGTTTGAATCGTCATATTTCAACCCCAGCACTGCCGAAACCGCTGGAGTTGACCCAGCTGAATTCGTCAAAATTTTGCGCTTTGCGCACAGTTTATAATTGACACCTCATCAGCATCATATTTTCCTTGTGGGACAGTCTTGTTTAACGAGCATTAACAATGAAACATAACGATTTTTTTCAACTTTCTGCCTTTTCACTTTTTGGCATATGTAGGTGCACTGCACCACTGGCACCGGGTCTGGTACATGGGCTGGGGATGACCAAACTATCCGGCGTCCATTGTGTGGTATGGTCAAAATTTCCGTCGTTGCCTATTTAACTTTAATTCAGTTATCAACAAACGCAGTTTTTGTACCAAAGCTGTACGTTTAACATAGAATTCTGGTAAATTTTGGAGTTGTGACTGTGAAATTTGCTGTTTTTCTCAATATCGCAAACTTTTCACCGCTTTTTTTTCATTTTCATTTCAAAATTTATATTTCTTCTAATAGAATAGGGAGGGAGCAATGCATCTCATTGACTGATGAGGACCCGGATGCATTGTGACATATATAGTCTCGTGAGAGGGTCCGAAACTATATATGCAGCTTTAGACTACTCTATTAGTATAGATCTTACTCACATTTATAAGAAATAAATAATAACACTGCCAGTGTAGTGGCTGGGGGGGGATGGGGGGGATTCCCCCCCTAAGGAGTAGGTACCTTGCAACCACCCCTTGGGGGGGATGGGGGGGAAGGGTAGGTACCTTGCAACCATCCCGGAGGGTACCTTGCAACCATCAATTTATGGTTTTTATAGGCAAAAATGGGTGTTTTTCGACCTCAAAACCCCAAAAATCGCGCGCTCCGCGCGCAAACCACCATATAATATCTATTTTGGGCAAATTTTCGGCCAAAATGCAAAAAAGTACCATTTTTTCGGCCAATTTTGCAGAAAAAAGCATGCAAAAAACACCCTTTTTTCGGACCCCAGGGGTACCTTGCAACCTTCTGGAGGCTGGGTAGGGGGGTACCTTGCAACCATCTGGATCCATCCCCCCCAAGGGTACCTTGCAACCATCTGCCTGCCACTACACTGAACACTGCTACACATCCCTTTTGTAGTAAAACGGCCGTGAGCTCGGTCCTCGTATATGCCCAGAAGAAAAAAGCACAAACACCCATATTTTTGACAATCATCCCCAGCGAGGGCGGCAATTTTTCACTCTTCGACCGGGCCGAACCAGCGAGAAAGACCAGAAAAAACGGAGCAACCAGAAAAACCAACCTTTCCGAATGCAGCACGCCTTCGACTTCGAAGCTACATTCGCTCTTCAGAATCGACTTTTTCGGCTTCATTTTCAGACATTCCTTCGGATCGTGGTGATCGCTACCGCTGGCCGTCATCTCGTCGTCCTTGCCGTCAAACGCATTCGTTTGCGGCTGATTTTCCGCCATTTTATGTTGTTCCGCACTTTTCACTCAGTTGAACGTGAACGTGATGAGATCAAAGTTGCGCTTGTTGCGCTCGCACAATCTGGTGGATCAGATAGAAGTTTTTTAAAGGGAGCAATTTTATCTGCGTGGTTGTCGTTGCCTTTTGGAGGCAATGCAAAGGAAAACCGACAACTTGTGTTTTTGTCGAAAATCTCAAAATACGTTTGTCTGCCGCAAAAGCTTAAATAGAGCCCCCCGTTGCATGAATTCTACTTAAAATCGCTAGATTCCACACCAAGCGCTCAGGAACAGTATCTCCCCCTCTCTGGTGCGGTATCTCCCCCAATTTTTTTCCAAATTTCACCCCAAAAGGACCCGTTTTGGTCCAAAATGGCTAAAAATCGGCCAACATCAACCAAGTGCAAAAATTTGCGCGCTTCTCGCCATTCATGGACATATTAAGCCATAAAAGTTGAATTCCCACGTGACTACCGTATTCCCTAAAATAGAGCCCCCCGAAACACAGCGCCCCCCTAAAAGGGGTCAGTGAAAAAATAGAGCTCCACCAAAAATGTTTCACCAATCTAGCACCTCCGAAATCGGGCTCGTGTTGGCGTAGTATTACTATATAAAGGTAAACTACACCAACACGAGCCCAATTTCGAAGGTGGTGTGCAGTGTAGTGGCAGGCCCATGTGTGGGAGGTAAGTATGATGCGGGGTTGGGACCGGAAGCGTGAGAGGTATGATTTTGGTCACCCAAAAAGGCGAAAAAACACCGTTTTTGTGATACAATTTTGGCCAAAAATTGAGGTAAAAATAGTACTTTTTCAAAATTATCGCCGAAAATTGCCTAAAATAGGTATTATGGGTGGGTTTGCGCGCGGAGCGCGCGATTTTTGGGAAAATAAGGTCGAAAAACACCGATTTTTGCCTTAAAAAGGTATAAAATTGCTTGTGAGAGGTATGATTTGGAGTTGTGAGAGGTAAGTACTCAACCCCCCCCCAACCCCCCCCTCGGGTTTTGTGGTAGGTAAGTACTGAGCGGGGGGGGTAACCCCCCCCCCCAACCCCCCCCCAGCCACCACTATGGTGGTGTGTGTTCAAAACGAATTGAAAGAGAAAATCATCATGCTCCACTTTATATTCTTCAACGTGTAACATTTCCCAAATCAGCAGCCACGTATGAATGTTTCACTATTCTGCCAGCTGCGAAATCGGGCTCGTGTTGGCGTGGTTTGCCTATACGTGTGTGTATTAGACAGCAGCAGCGCTAGCCGCTAGACATAAGTAGCAGCGGCCAGATGGGAGTGTGTGTCGGCTCGCTGGCTCAGTGGTGAAGCCGTTGGACTCGTGCCTGCGAGATCTCTGGTTCGAGTCCCGCCGGCGCCCGTGAAATTTTTTTTGTTTTTTGGCTTTTTTGGGTTTAAACTATTTATACATGCACAAAATCATGAGAAATAGTGTTTATAACAGTGAAATCGGGGTTGGGGTGTCAAAACACAGCCATCATTTTTTGTTTGTTTTCTTGAGCTTAGGCTTAGGCTTAGGCCTACGCCTGGGCTTCTTAGGCTTGGGCTTAAACGTAATCTAAAACGGCCGGCCTCAAAACGCCGTTTTCTGCCTTTCATAGGCGTGGCAGAGCTAGGAAAAAAAATTTTTTCCTCGTTTTCTTTCCGAATAGGAAAAAAAGGAAATATTTCCTTCTTTTCCTTTTTTCCCCGAAATTATATCGTAATGGCATCTAAGAAAAACAACATTTTCTGAACATTTTGTCGACACGGTGACATTCTGCCGAGCCATTGAGCTGAAAACAAGACAGTTCGGTTGTGAACATTTGGAAATAATATATTTTGAGGATAGTCAACCTCGAAAGACGGCATTGTAGCAGAGAGAGACCGTTTTTTCTCAATTTCAGGTTCAGTTACCGTATTCCCTAAAATACAAGGGGGAGGGGGGCTTGTATTTTTTCACTGACCCCATTTTAGGGGGGCTGTATTTTTGGGGGGTTGCATTTGTTCACTGCCCAAAATTTCTAAAAATTGTTCCAAAAATACCCCTAAAATAACTTTGTGTGCGGGTTTTTGTGGCCATAATTGGGTGTTTTTTGGGTATAAATCTGCAGTAAACGACTTTTATACACCGTATTGTCGGAAATAGAATACGGGGGCAGAGGTGGGAATCGGGCCGGGTTACCTCGGCCCGGCCCGGCCCGACGAGGTCAGGTGGTCGGCCCGGCCCGGCCCGACAGTTCGGCCCGATTTTTTCGGCCCGACTTTTTGTGATGACATTTTGAAGCAATTTTTTGGTGCAAAAATTACTGTTTTTTTGTTCAAAAATCCCTGATAAGCATGGGCATGGAAGTTGGTACTAATTTGCAGAATCGCGCGAAATTTTGAGAAATTTGGTCTAAAAAATCACGATTTGCTATTGAAATTCGATGATGTCGGGCCTTTTCGGGCCGGCCCGATTCCCACCTCTGTACGGGGGTTCTATTTTTTCACTCGATCATTTTCAAAAAATTGTTTTCACCATTTGCCGAGAGGGTTCCAAATCCGGTGTAATTTTTCTTCTTGATTTTTGGGTTCTTCTGATTTTAGGGGGTCTTCTATTATTGGGGGGGGGTCAATTTTTGGGGGTTCTATTTCCGACAATACGGTAGTAATATTATGAACAATAAGCTTGTACACAGGTGCTTTGACACAAAAATATAGCTTTCAGGCACCCCAAAGTGGGGACTTCAAGTTGGGGAGGGCCAGGGTAGTACTTGGGGGGGGGGGGGGCGGGGGGGGGGGGGGTCCCCCCCAAATTCATCTATCTATCGTCAACACTTTTTGATTTCATCTATCTATCGTCAACACTTATGGGCAAATCTATCTATCGTCAACAAATTCTGGGAACAATCTATCTATCGTCAACACATTTCGACCCCAAAATGGGCATTTTTGCCTCAAAATGGCTCAAAATCGGTATTTTTTGTCCCAAATAGGCAAAAAATCGCGCGCTACGCGCGGATTTAGTACATCTATACACATTTTCATTAATATTAACACATTATTACCTACTTAATGCACTACACTATACCTTGATTTTTGGCGACCCCCCCCCCACCATCTATCTATCGTCAACAAGTTTGGGTCGACCCCCCCCCCAGATTTCGGACTTTGGTCATCTATCTATCGTCAACACATTTCGGGTCCCAATCTATCTATCGTCAACACCCTGACCAAGTACTACACTGGGGAGGGCCTGTATTTTGGATTTGGGGGGCTCTATTTTTTCTCTGACCCCGTTTAGGAGGGGGCTGTATTTTTTTTTGGGGGGGGGGCTTGTATTTTAGGGAATACGGTAAAGCCTGTCCATAAAGTTAAAAAGTAATCGCCCTCGCCCCCTTCCAAAACCACTGAGCTCGAAACTAACTCGTGAGTTACCGAGTGGGCACCATTTTTTTCCGAAAAATGCTCGTTTTTTTCTTTTTTTCCTCGATCACCATTTTTTCATTTTTTTGTTTCCTTTTTTTGATTGCCATTTTTTCCTCGGAAAAAAAGGGAATATTTTTTTTTCATTTTTTTTCCTTACTATCTCTGAGGCGTGGATGATTTTCCAAAGATTTTTAACTACCTTAGGGGGGCTCTATTCCGGGGGGGCTCTATTAATTCACTGACCCCTTTTTGGGGGGCTGTATTTAGGTTTTTACGGTACTCTTCTCTCTCCTCTTAAAAATTAGAGGAGATAGAAATCTTTAAGAAAACATCGGTGCCTGATTCGTAAAGGAAAGGTGAAACGAGGTGAAACATTGATCAAGCATGGGTCGCTGGTGACGGGACGCTTTGTTCCCAGCGACAGACCGTCCCGTACACCTCGGCCTGTGCCGGACGGCGCGGTTTGTTTCACTTTCTTCCTCGATAACGCCTACAAGTTATTGTCTGGCGGTAGACAAGTGCGGGAAGCTCGAATTTACTGTCCGTTTCGTTCTAAAACTTTTCTGGAGCTTCGAAATGAACACCGCAACACCTTGATGAAGATTCTGAAACAACGCCGATATTGCCCAATGGGTGGAATTCACAAAACAAAGTCAAGCTCACCGTCAAGCTCAACGTCAAAGTTCAAAGCCAGATGTTTCCGCGTCACGCTGGCTCGTGCAGCAGACGCAATTTTCTAAACAAAGGGTCAACTTTGACGCATTATTGTGCAAGACGGGATGCTTACCTGAGAGTATTTCTGAGTTTCATGAATTTCTGAAAAGAGGCAAAGAAATGAACAGACGATCACCAACGGAGGTGCAAAAAATTTTGACTGCGGTCAATGATCGCCACATTATTTCAATACCATAAGTCAGAAATTATTGTAACTCAGAAATAATCTTCAGAAACGCTTGTGCTACGTCCTTAAAATAACAGTATCCCGAGAAACGCATCCAATCATGCCCAATAAAGTGTCAAAGTTGACCCTTCGTTTAGAAAATTGCGTCTGCTGCACGAGCCAGCGTGACGCCGAAACATCTGACTTTGAACTTTGACGTTGAGCTTGAGGGTGAGCTCGACTTTGTTTTGTGAATTTCACCCAATGACGTTGCGTTGCTTAATCACACACAAAGGGTGATATTTTCGAAACGGTGTAAAGGTCAGTTGGGTGTAAAGGTCGGTGGAAAGCTCGGTCGACAGCTCAGTGTGATAGACCACGGTAAACTTGAAACATTCCACGTTAATAACAGGCAATGTTTCACGTTTACACCGAGCTACGCCTACCGAGCTTTCGACCGAACTTTACACCGACCTTTACGCCCAACTGACCTTTACACCGTTTCGAAAATTCCACCCATAGAATGCAGTCACTAAAATGTTTCAGACCCGCAGCAACGTGGGTGTTCTGCCAGATTATTTTCAGATGAAACTGTTTTGTAACAATCACAAGTAGCACAGAGTGGCTAGGAGTGACTGAACGTGAAAATCAGGATTGATTTAATGAATTCTTATATGATCATTGTGCGACCAATTTCTCCCCGATTTTGCCCTCAAGGCGTCAATATCGGCCCAAAATGACCAAAATTAGTGGTTTTTAAAATCGGTGGTTTTTAACTCAAAATACTCGAAATTCATGCGCTACACACAAAATACAACGTTTTCACACGATTCTACGCATGATTAAAAACATCAAATTTTTTACCCCAGCGCTAACCCCCCAGGCCATCGGCTCTGATACAGTAGGTATCCCCCTCTCTGAGCCCGGTACAGTGGGTATCCCCCTCCAAAGTACCTCTAACACTGCTGACAAGTGGAAAAAATTGTGCGCTGCGCGCGACTAAAGCACTTTTCAACGTCAAAATTGCCCAAAAAACTTCGAAACATGAAGAAACACGACCCCTGCACCAAAAGAAAAGCGAAAATGCCAACTTGCGGGGGTGGGCTGCTGTTTAGGGCAGGGGTAAAGGCAACCAGCAGTGCTTTGCACTCTTCACCCTTCACTCTTTATCGAATTCACACGCAAATTACGGACCGCGAGACGTGGCTACAGTAACAGGTGTGTAAGTATTCAGGGTGATACGGTATGGTTTAAGAGTGCAACGCACGGCTGGTTTGCCTTTAGATACTAGCACGGGGCGGCGGGGGGGTGCCAACTTGAGGGGGGCGGTGGGTATTTCTAGGGTAGGTGCCAAAGCCAAGGTGGGGCTGGGGGTGTTTTTTGGTGTCCGTCTGGTACGAAAAGTGGGGGTGCCACTTTTTTCAACAAACCCACATCAATACCTTCAACATTCCGATAGAGAGACACTGATAATGAACCAGAACGCCAAGAAATAATTGCAAGTTTGAAATTGACACGGATAATTGTTTCCTTTGCGAATCAGGCACCGATGTTTTTTTAAAGATTTCTATCTCCTCTACTTAAAAATTAGTCACAATTCTCTTTTATTCAGCAGGGGAGGAAGACTCGGTGATACCAGGAAAGTGGTTCGGTAAGGAAGTAAGGAATTATAGGGAAGAAACGAGCGTTTCGTGCACGGTTTCGTCTGCTTAGGTGGATCTGAGTCTGGCCGTGACCTACGCAAGGGATATGGTTTCTCAAAACAGAGGTTTGCAAATCATTCTAATTTATCCAGCAACCTGATGAAATGAGGACAGAAGGCTTTGTTTTCAATCAAGGATCGTGAAAGAGGAGTGTGCTTATCCGGTTGCATAAATAATCAGTGTCATGAAATCATTGAATTTTTAACCAGTGTCGTGGCTACTTCTGTTTTGATCTTGACAATATAATTCTTTAAAATTCGGTGTGTTTCGGTAACGTTTTCTGTTTGGTTCAGTCCATAATGTTCGATTTGCAGTGTGATCTTTCCGTTTTCGACGTGACTGGTTTCGATGGTCCTCCACTGAGATGAATGCCTTCGCTTTCTTCATTGTATCTGTTCAGTAAACCGACACTCATTGCCTTAAATGTCCTGGTTTTCGATCCATATTTGCTTTCAACTTCATCTTCTGGGGTTTGCGTGGCACAATCCACTATCTGTTCGGTTTTGCTTGTTTGTGTTGTTGTTGGTGTTGTTGTAGTTTCGTGAATTGTTGGTCCGAAAAGGAATGGTCGCGTTTGGTGAGATAGACATTATACGATCACATTTTTACAGTAAACTTGCAAAATAAAGGAGCCTAAATTTTCAAACTCACTTTTTCGCCTGTCGTCGTTTGACAACGGCCAACGAGATGACGGTCAGGAGCAGAGTGGCACAAACGACGAGCGAGACACAGATCAGTGCGATCAGCCATGGATTGTCAGTAAGGTATTCGAAGATGGAGAATGACTCGCCTGATGGAATACCTATGCAACACAAAGTTTGATTCTTCTCATTTTTTTAATTTTTTCGAAATCGATCCGAAATAAATCATAGGACTCACAATCGTGAATGAGTAGTTTTGAATACGAGCCTTGATCGACGTCTAATTGCATCCAGTGACCGTCTTCGCTACAGTACACCACCACGGTATGTTTGTGATGCGGATCCTGGTGGTCAGAACTTGCTCCAGACCATCTGTAAAATTGGCTTGTTATAGATTGTTAGATAAATTTTTAATTAAAAACATTATCTGATCAATTAATCCTAATAAACTCACACAAAACCGTGATTGCAGTCGACTTTGGCCAATGTTTGTGGCGGGCTTCTGTTGGTATCCAACGTGTCTCCTTCGTAGTTGACAACTCAGAATTGTTCGTAGGAGGCCGGCGACATGCTGAAAGGCGATTTGTATATACGTTGATGCCCTGTTGACTCCACGAAGGCAAAGTTCATAACTTACGTTTAGTACAGACTGAGTGATTCTCCAACGTTTGGCTGGGAAACACGACCGAACATGATTCCCAGTTGCGCGGATGCGGATCGGTTTTACCGTACATGTCCGGTGGGTCAATCCAGTAATAACCTGTATTTTTTGGTCAAAATTGTGCAAATTTCGTATTAGTATTCAAATAAAAGTGCGCTGAACCACAAAAGACACCTGTCTGACAGTTCAGCCTGACGACCCGATAGAAACAGTCGCCGTCAGCCACGGTGTTGTCACGGAAGTTGTTCTGGTAAACATCGACTTCACCTCTATACCACGTGCAATTGCCCTCTTTGTCACCATTCTTTATCGGATTGTACTCAATGCCACAGCAGCCGTCGTGGCTCAGACATCCGGCCTCACAATCTTCGAAATTCGATCTATCGACTGTTTTGATCACGTGTGATGATTTTTGTTTGAAATTGGCCACGTATTTCTGGTTGGAGCACGAGATCTTGGAACTGAATGATTTTTCGAGTCTGTGGATATTGGTAGTACCTGCGCGGTATTTGAATTATTGGTTAATTTATTAGAGCGGAATATTGTCGAGGAAATATTAGTTTAAAATCAAACCTTTTTGTGCGGCGAAGTAGAGGACAACAGTAGTCAGTTGGTAGATGGTCATGCTGATGATTTTAAACGGAAGCTTCGAGGTTATCAGTCTTGGGATTTTGATAAAACCAGTGCGAAAACGAGATAAAATTTTACGTTATTGACCTGCTGGAGTTATCACAGCAAAAATGCTATTGTGGTCTGGCGAATAGACACACACCCATACGCGTCGAGGCGTATAACGAACGGACCAGTGTTATGTGTGTGCGCTGCGGTGCACTGTGTATTGAGCGTGCGTGCGTTGGGTTTATGAGTGATTCTGAGCCGCAGCCAGACCGCGTTCCCGTAGCTCAGTTGGTAGAGCAACTGGCTATCCAGGCCTGGTGGCTGGGAGGTCGGAGGTTCGGGTCCTTCCGGGAGCATACGTCTGGTGTGGCGGTTCAGAGTTCACACAACGTTTAGGTGCGTTTAGGTCCGTTTGGGCCTATGCGTAAGCATATAACCGCTTAAGTGCACCACCTAAACGGACCTAAGCGGACATAAAAATGCACCTAATCGCACCTGTAAGTCTGAAACGCGCGCTCAAAATTTAGGCGCGTTTAGGCGTCGTCGCTTCGACCGCGCGTGCTCAAACTTTGGGCAAATTTAGGCGTCTCTACCTGCTCGCAGGGTTGGATTAAAATTTTTAAAATTAAAATTAAATTAAAACTAAAATTAAAGATTTTTAAAATTAAAAAAATCGAGCTGTTTTTCAGAAAACTTTTTAAACTATTTTTTTAAAATCACTTTTTTTATTCCGGAACACCAAAAAATTGGCTTCTTGAAGAACGAAATTTTGTCATGTTAGTTAGGTACCATAGTTTTATTTAGACACTTTTTAGGTGCAATTTGCACCTAAAAAATCAGAATTGCACCTAAAAATGCAGGGTTAGGTGCAAGCTTGCACCTAACATTTTGAGCCCTTGTTTCCTTAATTTAGCATTTATACAGCATCTTTTAAGGTTCGAAAACCTTAGAAACGAAAAAATGAGCTGCGCGGCTTCTTCGTTCCTTCCACTAAATTCCATCGAAACCTTTGGTGTTTGGTCGACATCGACAAAAAATATTTATTGGTCTGATTGCACTTCGCGCACAGTTAGTACCTGGTATTGGTAATAAGATTCAACAAATACTACAGCAGAACATGACAACAGCATTAGATACCAACACAAATTAAATAAAGGGCAAAAGTAAATGAATGATAACCCCCAAAAGTGGATATGGTAACATGAAAATTTTACTGCTTCGGAGCTCAAATTCAAACACTCGCTTACTTCTCAATCGGTTCTCAATAATCAAACTAAAATTCAACGTGCTACAGAAATTCGGACTTTCCTTCAAAAGTTTGTTTATGCTAAAATCAGTTGACAAGAATAAATTTTGATGAAAGAGTCACTTTGGTTAGCTGATCACACTGCACCAAAATTAAACTTCTAAAAGCACGCAAATAGCATTAAAACGCATTACCAGGCAAAAAACACCTAAAATCGGCGTTTTTTTATTCAAAGTAGGGCTTGCACCTACTTTGGACAGCTTGCACCTAAAAATTGGGGGGTTGCACCTATGTTGCACCTGGTAAATTTTGAAAAAAAACCCTGGTTAGGTACGTTTTGAGGGACATGAAAGAGAACTTTTGCACTGACTTCTCATGTTTACTTCGATCAGCTGCGGTCTACTTAATCCCTTTGGTTATGACTTTGAGAACCTCGAAGGTAATTCTGTGGCTATAATGACAAAGGGAAGGCCAAGCTTCTGTTTGTGAAGTTGGGGATAAGTTTTAAGTGAGATGAAGATACGCCATTCTCATTTTGTGTCACAAAGGCAACAAATGACTAATCCACGACCACTGCAAACAGGCGAGCAACGTGGAGTCCGTCGATAGCTTGCGACACGCTCGATAACTGTACGGTATACGGTGGGCTGTCCCAGGGTTGGGCAAAAAAAGGTTTTTGAAAAAAAATTTTTTTTACAAAAAAAATTTTTTTTAAATTTTTCGGGGGAACAAAATGTTCTAAAACGTCTAAAAGTGGCCCTTTTGGGGGTTATTTTTTTGTCATTTTTTCTCAAGGGTCGAAAAATTTTCTTCACAAAATCACTTTTGGGGCATGTATTTGGTATCTAAGATGCCCCAAATGATGTTATTATACTTTCCCGTGATACATGAGACACAGTATGCATGTACTTACATGGTACTTTGATGTCATACCCCATCGGGTCGGTCATATACGACTGATTCAGCGACCCGACAAGTATTTCTGCAGCTTATATTCTCAATTCTGTATGGTTTATGAGTAAATCTTGCTTATTCGACCACAAACTGTTGTGCCTGATACCACAGAGCAGCAATCATAGGTCCATATCAAGCACAGACTGTTGGATCGCATCGAAATGACGTAAACACCCTTCATAAGTGATGCAAACCAAGTCACAAAAGTGACTTGTCAATTAAAGTTGCATTTTTTCGCGATTTTGCGCGGTTTTTTGGCAACTGTGTGAAAATTTCCCCGAATCTGAGACTTTTAAAAAGAAAATTTTTTTTAAATTTAAAAAGAAAACTTGTTTAAAAAAATTTTTTTTCCAACCCTGGGCTGTCCTACATTACACATGTAACGGTTGTTGGGATTGGAAACTGTATGAGTCCATCACAACACCATTTCAAACTATTAGAATAATGAGCAATAAAACGTATGAAAACAAGCCTTTTGACCTTAAAAAATTAGAAAATGACAACAAGGTAACAAATAATAACAAAGTGGACTTACTTTTTAAAATTTTAAAATGAAAAATTTATTTCTAAGTTTTCTAAATTTATTTATTTCTAACTTTTAAAGAAAGTTTTTTTAAGAAAAAATATTTCCTTTTTTTAATCCAACCCTGTCTGCACGTACAAAATTTAGGTGCGTTTAGCGTCCAAGCTGTACGCATATAAGTTCATCTATCTTGGCGTTGTACCCGTGCCCAGGAGGGTGGGGTCAGAACTTGTGATAATAGAAAAAATTTTTAATCCAGCCCTGGTCACGAGTTTATTTCCTCAACTTATGCATTCAGCTATCGATTTGCTTTCGGGCACAACCGTTAACGTGCAGAATTAGCATAGTTACTTCCGACCATCGCCTACCTGGGATAAAAAAGTGATTTTCTAAATAAAAATTCTTTTAAAACAGCTTCGATAATAAAAAAAATTTCTTTAGATACAACCCCGGCCGTAGCGCTTGCCAGCAAAGTTGATACGGGCCCATCGTGTTCGAATAGTGGTTGTTTTTCAAACTGTTAGAATTTCGGCATGGACACACACCGACGGTTGTTTGTGTAACAGAAGCGTGCTTGCACAAAAATTTTCATCTTCTTTTCAAAAACCGGTTCGCTAATTTACAGAACGGTTTTGGCTTAACCTGCGATGCGCACAACACTCGGAAAACAACTGAGTAAAAACAAGGCACCTTTGCATAATTACACCATAACTACAGAGTTTGGTGGTGTGCGACACA
Source organism: Rhynchonema sp. JSB1_4 (assembly GCA_030248065.1). Taxonomy (NCBI): domain Eukaryota; kingdom Metazoa; phylum Nematoda; class Chromadorea; order Monhysterida; family Xyalidae; genus Rhynchonema; species Rhynchonema sp. JSB1_4. Next base: position 35,621 of record JASAMV010007726.1, read on the forward strand.
ACAACATCAGAGTAATCATCACCAACTACCGAAGTGAAAACATTTTACAGCATTATACGCATTTCATCATAACGCCGTTAAGATTCGAAACACATCTTTGAAGGCGAATAAAATTGGTCATATGAAATTGCCACTGGTTTCAGCCATGCACTTCGTGGCGGTTTGGTGATCTGATGTTTCACGGCCTGTGTAGAGCTGTGGGTAAGCTTTCAATTTCAGAAAAAAACATTATTATCAGATTACATATCTATTCACCACTGGGATTGAAAAAATTCTCGGAATCGGAATAAATGGTGGCTCTGCCGCATGCACATTCGTGTTGGCTGTATTGTGCGGTGGTGCTGTTATCGGGCGCGAGATGTCAGGACGACGTAATAACGAGCAGTCAAGTTGGGAGCACCGAGCCAACCGGTAGACCGCCGTGTGAAGCACCGTTGAATTTCCGTTGTGGCTCAAACGAATGCGTTGCGATGTCGGTCGCTTGTGACGGGCAGACACATTGTGCGGACGGGTCTGATGAGGATCTGTTCTGCGGTTAGGGACTGCATGTGTTGCCAGGGTTGGCCAGAACTTTTTTTCAAAAAATCGTTCTTTTAAAAAAACATTTTTTTAAAAAAACCGTTTTTTTTAAAACGCCCAGATGACCAAAATATGCCCCCAAAAAATTGGAAAACGCTCATGTTGGGAAGAAAACGTGGTTAAATGAAGTAATTCTATGTGTTCTGAGGCAAAATAAACGGGTTTCAACCCTTTTCTAGCGAGTTGTTAAGATCCCATATCAGACCCGCATCATGGGACCAACTTTGGCCGGGGTCATCACTGAAAGTCAAACTCCGTATATGGACGTATCTCGACAAAGTAAAAATTGGTCGAAAATTTTTTGAAAAAATGGGACAAAAAATTGATTTTTCTTGATAATCAGGGTACTTTCCCTGAAAAATCAGGGAAAATCAAGGAAATTCAGGGTTTAAAAAAAACGAAAAACGACCCAGGCGTTTTTTTAAGAAAAAACGCCGTCGTTTTTTTTGCCCAACCCTGTGTGTTGCTACCACCGCACAAGGTATCTTGTTTGAGTGCTGCCGCCACCACTATTTCGTATGTTAGGGCGCGCCCATGTAGGCCAGGGCCAGGGCCGGGGCCGGGGCCGGGGCCATGAAAAATAATCTATGTCCGAGGCCCTGGCCCCGGCCCCGGCCCTGGCCTACATGGGCGCACCGACAGGGCCGGGGCCGGGGCCAGGGCCGAGGCCGGTGCGAAACATTTTTCTGGATAGGCGACGTTTCAACTGCAGGGTTGTCAATAATCCAACATTGGTTTCGTATATGCAGCTGTGCGTGTGTGTTCGCGTTGGGTGCGCTACTGCCTGATTTATCAAGGGCATGGCTATCTTGTGTTTTTTCTTTAGATTATACAAATTTGTAAATTGCAAATTCGGGCTGCAGTTTGAAATATATTTGACAAAACACTGAATTTCTACCTGCAATTATACACATACAGTTTGCTTTTGACCGTGCACATACACGACGTGCGCGTTTCGCTGATTGGTTGAGTTATAGGTTACTCGAATTTCGCGCAGACATGTCGTTTACTGTGGTTGCTCAAAAAATTTATGTCATCTGGTGACTTTTCATCAGCCAGTATTTTTAAGAATAAAGCGCTTTATATTAATTTGCTTGAACAAATATGTACATATGCATAACCTAAATAAAACCCCAAAATAATCGTGCCGTTGATACATCAGGCAACATGGCACCCAACACGAACACACACGCACAGCTGCATATGTATACGAAACCGATGTTGGATTATTAACAACCCTGTAGTTCTAACGTCGCCTATCCAGAAAAATGTTTCGCACCGGCCCCGGCCCCGGCCCTGTCGGTGCGCCCATGTAGGCCAGGGCCGGGGACGGGGCCTCGGACATAGATTATTTTTCATGGCCCCGGCCCCGGCCCCGGCCCTGGCCCTGGCCTACATGGGCGCGCCCTTAGTGTGGGTGTAGCGTAAAAATTTATGTCGCGGGCACATTTGACTGGCAATTTTGTTGTTGTTTCAGAGTAGTAGTAAATGAATATGAATGGTTCTTTCCTATGGTCGCATTGGTCGCACAATGGCTTTATAAGAATTGGTCACATTTTTTTTCTGAATCGTGAAGCGAGACAGTGACGGGGCAATGACGCTGCGTTGCGCGATCACACACAAAGCATGCAATAAGCAAAATGTTTCAGACCCACAGCTAATACACGCACATTGAGCTTTACGCCTTTGAAAAGTTTCTCCCAAAAGTATTGTCGGAGTATACTTAGTCACATTGATGTGATGTGACTAGGTAGTCACGTCACGTGATGTGATGGGATCGGACCTGTCTATCCCACAAACAACTGTCTTACGCGCGGCCTAAAGATTGTTTGTATATTGGTCGCACAATGACCATATAAGAATTCATCAAACCAATCCTGATGTTCACGTTCAGTCATTCTTAGCCACTGTGCTAGTTGTGATTCACACAAAACATTTCTACCTAAAATAATCCAGCAGGGCACCCACGTTGCTGCGGGTCTGAAACATTTTACTGACTGCATTCTTTGTGTGCGATCGCGCAACGCAACGTCACCGCCCCGTCACTTTCCTGCTTCACGATTCAGGAAAAAAATTTGATCAATTCTTATAAAGTCATTGTGCGACCAATACACAGTAAGGCGCCTATATCTGCAAGATCACCTTGCTGGCCATGTGTGTGTTTGTCAATGGCAGTGTGCTGTAGGTTGGGCGTGCACTGGTTGCACACTGTGCATGGCACACACACAGCACACAAACATAGACGCACATGGTCAGCTTGGTGAAGTTGCAAGCAGAGGTGTATTCTTTAGAAACAATGTTATGCTGCAGCAATGTAACGCAAGTCCAGATGACTGCTTCTGTTAAGTGGGCAAGTCAGATCAGATCTTATAACGTGATTTGACTACCTGATCACATCCGATCACATCAATGTGATCGGTCTACAAAGTCACATCACATCAATTCGAATAGGTAGCCAGATCCGATAACATCCGATCACCAAGTTTGATGTCGGCCATTATGTCGTAGGGGGAACTGACATGGCCGGCCAAGACAATTTTTGCTCCAAATTCCCAAATACCCAAGACTGGCCGCAACCTGAAGACTCTAACAACCCCGAAAATTACAGCTGATCGCAAATGCCCGCAAGGCTTTTTCCGATGCAAAAGCGGTCAATGCATCAACCAAACACGACATTGCAATCAAGTGGAAGATTGTGGCGACAAGTCAGATGAGGCTGATTGTCAAGGGAGCGAAAAGAACGAACAGGAACAAGCAGTGACGACCGCGACGAGCGCAGCGAATACGATGAACACAGCGAATTCAATGAACACAGCGAATACGACGAACGCACTGAATACGATGCACACAGCGAATACGAGCAACGCACCGAATACGATGCACACAGCGAATACGACCAACGCACCGAATACAATGCACACAGCGAATACGACGAACGCACCGAATACAATGAACACAGCGAATACGACCAACGCACCGAATACAATGAACACAGCGAATACGACCAACGCACCGAATACGGCGAACAGACAAGTGACGAGCAAGTGTGGACCCGGCATGTTCCAGTGCGCGAGCGATAAGTGCATCAGTTCCACTAAGGTATCGTATTAGATACACAACAGAAATAATGTGACAAATTCTCGCCCGCGTGGCGTATTACCTACATATACTTTTGTACAATGCCTGTCTATTGCTCTGGATGTGAAAATAAGCTGAAAAAATTTCGGGTTGACCGTTCGATCTTGCAAAACAGAATCACTTTTCTGAAAAGACTGTCGAAAATGAATGCCTCTGGAGAAATTTTGTTGTCCCAAATTGTATTATATTGCCTATAGTAACACACTTGTGCCGGGAAAGCCAAGTCCCACCTAAATATACATATACGTGGGGACTTAATCGGATATTTTTCGAAAAACCACCAAGGGGTTTATTTAAGAAAAAGGCTTTTTTTCGTGCCTCATGAACACTTGTTATGATGCATCTCGTTACACCCAAAAACGCAAGAATACAACTTCAGCAGCTCAATTTTTTGTCAACAAACACGTGTGAGTGGTTTACAGTCTCCTGAAAGCAGACAATTATGTCGTTCATAAGCTTTAGAAGAACGAAAACCAGACATATAACTATTCAAACGGCACCGGTCAATTTTTCGTGCTGCAGCAATGTTCCAAATAATAATCCCCCAGTACGGAATTTATTCGGAAGTTTTCCGAAAAAACCCCCCTGGTGCTTGATTTGGATTTTTTTATTCTAAAATATCAAGTACCCTATAAGCCCCCAAGGGACTTATTTGGCACTCACCGGAAGTTCTGACTCAATAATACATAATAATATCGAACCGAACGTGCGCGCGCGCTTCAGGTATGCGACGGTCGGCTGGACTGTGGCGATTCGCTCGTATCTGACGAGAACGCGACCACCTGCCAGAACGTGCCCGCACCAACGCCCAAAAAAAAAAAAAAAAACCCCCAAAAACAACAACTGCACCGACCCGACGGAGTTGTGCAACGGACGAAAAAACTGCGGGGGGAAAGGGGGAGAAGACAAAACCCCCCCCCCCACCAACCGAGCACCCACCTTTTGTGGGGGGGGGGGGGCGGCTTGGTGGTGCTCTCCCTGCGGGCGGCCCCCCCCCCCCCCCCCCTCCAAATAACAAAATACACGCAGGAAAAAAGGGCGGGGGAACGCGCTCTCCCCCCCCCCCCCCCCCCCCCCCCCCAAACAAAAAAAACACACACACTCCCCCCACACCCCCCCCCCCCCCCCCCCCCCCCCCCCCCCACCACACAAAAAACAGAACACCCCTCCTCCCCCCCCCCTCCCCCTCTCCCCCCCCTCCCTCTGCTTTTCTGCCTTCGCCACCCCTCCCCCCTCCCCCCCCCCCCCCCCCACCCTACAAACACCCCACCACCCCCCCCGCCGCGGGGGGGCGGCCGGGGGGGCGCCCCCCCCCCCCCCCCCAGGCCTAATTATAAAAATGGAAAGTTGTGACAGATTAATATTATCTATTAGTAGAAGACACCATAAAAAGTGAGAGCTTGATGAAGGCAGCAATGAAAAGGAAAAAACAGAGAAATAAATGAAGGCAAAAAAGCGAGCAAGAGCAAATTTAAAAAAAAATTGCGCAAAAATAAAAACTTTTTTTGTAAAATACTAAATAAACTAACAACCTAGCCCCATAAAAAGCAGCGAAAAAACGAGTTCCTAGAGAATCGGCTTTTACAACCATTTTCTAGACTAGGAAAATTAGAAATTAAATTAACGAAAGAAGAAATTAATAATAGCTAGATAAATGGCTGTCTTGTTTCGGCCATGAATGTAGACAAGCACCGATTCAGAACAGCAGTTAGGCCTGTACTTAAAAAAGTACACCCAAGCGGGTCTTCAGTACATCCTGCTGTTCTACCTGCAACTAACTGGGGCAAAAAAGGTAAAATTTTAAAAAACAGAAGGCAAAAACTGAGGCTGAAGATAAAAACAAGCGCGATGAGAGCAGGAAAATACATAAAAAACATGCGTAAATGTGTGAATGGCGGAGCAAAAAACACAGAATGCGATCCAAAACAGAAATAAAAACGAAAAATAAAAAACTCACGGTATCGGAATCCGAGTCAGATTTTGAAGATGAACCAGAGTCACCATCGTCATCGCGTCTTCGTTTATTGCCGCGTTGTCGAACATGTCCAGGCATTATCGATTTCAAAGGAAATTAATTGTTGGTGAATATTACTGGCAGGCTGGATTGATATCTAAAAATTTTCAAAAAAAAAAAATAAACTAAGACAGGGACAAAGAGAGGGACCAAAGCAGGGGAAATAAATATAATGAACCGAAATTCAAAGCAACAGACTGTGGGACATCTATAAAAAATCAGAGCTAATGCAGTGAGCAAAATCTTTTCGATCATAGAGTCTATATCTGGTGAACAGGATAGCATTGCGTTCGAACAGCTTAATAAGCACCATTAATATGTCCTTATCACAGACATTTTTAAGACGTAATGCGGTGATAGTTAATTTAATGTTATGTTTGAAATCGTGGAATTTAGTGCAAACACGCAAAAATCGTAACGCCTGCGAATAGAAGGTATTATACACAACATTAGAATGCACGGCACTCAACGGATCAGAATATTTGATTACTTCGAAATCAAAATCTCTGGTTTTGTCGTAAATAGAAATGTCTGTGTGAAAGGCTTGACTGACCCTAATATTCAAATCAAGGAAAACACAATTCGAGGAACTATCATTTGTACGTTCAAGTGTAAGATCAGCGCCATAAATATCAGAAGCAATAGTCAAAAAATTGGGAAAATTGACTGCAAGAACATCATCCACATAACGGAATATACGACGATATCGATCTTCAAAATAGTGCTTATTGCTCCTAAGAAACACAAACTCTAGCCATGAAAGCGTAAGGTCTGCAATCAAAGGACTTGCATTGCCTCCCATTGGAATACCACATTTTTGTTGAAAAATCCGACCACCAATAAGTACAAAAGTGTTGTCTATTATAGCTGTTACCAATTCAGCAACGTCTGACTGTCGCATAACGTTAAAGCCCTTATCCTTAAATGCGATATCATTGGTAAAGAAACAGCGAGAGTATTGTCCTGTGTATTTTACTGCCAAATAACTAGATGCTGAGTTACGAAAACAGAAACCGATTAATTCCAAAATACAACTTTTCACTGTGTTTAGGGGCAAAGTAGTGAACAGAGTAGAAAAATCAGCAGTAATGACATGTTTGACCTTACTGCGGTTAGCCAGAAGCCAATCCGTGACTTTTAAGCTGCTATCCACTGAAACATACAAAGTTGAGCCACTATTTTTCTTAATTTTAACACAATACTTAGAGAAATGATCTTTAAACTGCTTCAGAACAACAGAACCCACTAGCGATAGCGGTTTGGTAGAACAATTGCGTGAAGCTGCTAAGAATCTAAATTTGACAGGTTTTTTATGTAACTTGGGCAAAGCATTGATGTGAGGCAACTTTTTGGTGAACGACTGCATATCAAGATTAAATTTATTATTTAAATCCTCATGTCTGGCAATAATTTGTTCAAACGAATCAGAAATAGGTTTATAAGTTAAATTACCCCATAATGGAATGTCATTAGTGACACCAAATTCAGCCAAAAGTTTACTAACATAGAATTTTCTACAAACAATGACATAATTATTACTAGCCTTGTCCGCCTCACTGACCACATATTTGTTCGCCAATAAAGACAAACTAGATTTTAGTGTCACCTTATCTACTGAACAATGATCATCAGATATTTGGTTTAACCTGGAGCGTATGATATACATAAATCTATCCTTGTATTGGTTAAAACAATCAACATTAATGTTATGACGTTTCGACCAAGACCGTGTTAAGTTATCAAGTTTTGACATGACATGACCTGCAAAAGCCACTTTACTGAAAGGTAGGTTAATTTTGAACTTGGTTCCTTTACTCATGATTTGTTTCAAAGCGTTATTATCAATTATGTCAACGTTACCAGTAACAATATGACCAACATCACAATTAACAAAGGGTGATGAACTACAATCACAGTTAGAATGGCTGAGACGCAAAAGAGCATCAATATCCAATTCACGAATCGATGTATGTTGATATACCATTCTAGAAAAAGGGGCAGGATATGAATAACAAACGCTAACTCTCCGTCTGAGGCTTTTTTCGACTGGATTAAGGCTACATAATTTTCTATCTTTGAAAATATTGTGTAATTCTAATCGTTCAACACACTTGTTGCGGAAATCAATTGACATAAAATCACATGATTCTTTAGAAACATTACGATGACCTAAAGAAGAATAGTATCTGCTGACGAAACCAACCAACATAATATGTAATTGGATGGGGACATCTGTACCCTGTAAAGCAACAAAACATGATTTAAGTGATTTCTTGCTTAGCGATCTAAGAAATACAAATAATTGGCGCATATTATTATCATGGAAATACGTTTCAGCAACTTTTAACACATCGATACCGGTGTCCTGGTCAGCAGACCGCTTACGTTTTTTCTTTTTTCCACGTTTTCTTGGCTTACGTGGTGTTTTAATACTGAAATATGGATTCTTAAAGAACAAAGTATCTGGCGTAATGCTATCAGTTAACACGCCGTAATCAGAAACGTCATTATTAAGGCCAAAAGGATAAGCCGAATTTAACAACAGAATCCAAAAATTTTCACGCTTTCGACGCACAGAGTCAGAAACAGAATCATCAAATTCTTCAATAACTTGTACCAACATGTCCAACTCAGAATGTCCTTGTTCATTAAAATGGTTGACAATAAGCGTAGATTTTTTCGCACCGCGTATATTACGTTTATGCTCACCTATTCTAGCTCTAAGAGTTCGCTTTGTTTCACCAACGTACTGGAAGCCACATTTTGCACAAGTAATGAGATATACAATGTTCCTTGTGTCACATGATAATACAGAGTTGCAGCGAGAGACAAACTCCCTACCAGTAACAGAAGATCTTAATGTAAATGCATCCGACGTAAAGTCACATACACCACAATTACGCTTATCGCAGGCAAATGTTTTTTGAGCAAAACAGTATTTATCTACCCAACAAAACTTATGTGGACCCATGCTGTCATAGGATTCAACTAAGATAACATTCTTTGCATCATATTGAACTTGATTATTAACTGAATGAACTGTGGATGTGGTCACCGATGTTTATACAAACAACGACGCGGCATCGCCCTTGTCTAAGACGGTGTAACATTATTGGCTTGGGACTGCCAAGCTATCGGGCACCCCACCGTAAATACGGATACCCAACCTTCCAACAGTGCCTCGCGTGCCGACCTGTTACACCAACGGGGGGCCGGACACTTATAACGGGTAACTACTGTTGGAAAGGATTACTAGGCCGATAAAAGTACCAAAAACATGGAAAAGGACAGAAATAAACACAACATAATTAATATTTGGCAAAAAATGAAAAGGCTAAATAGTTTGAAAAATTTTTGAAAAAACGAAAAAAAGCGAAGAGAAAAGCGGAAAGAATAACCTATTAGGAGATAAAATGCTAAAAAAACAAAGTTATGGCGTGATTGGATCCATCGGTTCTGAAAAGAATATTTATTTAATTAGAAACAAATTAATAGGTAATTCTGCCAGGCAGAATCTGATGCTATAACACCATTTGAGAAAAACAAATTAAGAGCAAAGTGTTTTTAAAATATATTTTATTATTCACAATTTCGAGGTCAACTTCACAGCAAAATGCAACGTATGAACACTATCAGTGTTTCACAACCATTTGTGTTACAACAACGTAACAACCAACATAAAAACACATTGTGTATTATAAACATCAACGCTGATATTTCCTAAAGGCTAGCAAACTAGCTACTGCTTTTTAAACAGTCCAAGAGTCCCATTTTCGTGAGCCCATGCCGGCCACCGAGATGAAAGGCTCATTCTGTACCATAGTCACCCCCCCCCCTCCCCCCCCCTTGAACGTCTCGGCCTCCATATCTCTGCTGATGCTGATTACCTCTCCGAACGGCTTGTAGTGTGGCTTGGCTTTGAGTTTCTCTGTCTGGAATCATCGGAATATAAAGTGGTTAACAACGAGGTGCAGAAAACAAAAACCAAAAAACGAGGAATTACAAACAAAATGTCAGGGTAGAATAGAAGACCATAGTACCAACTTTGGTGCGCAGAATCTCATTCAACAGTAGACGATTAATACATACGATGATCGTGTTGTCTGTGCTGCCAGCCCGTCGTGCGCCCAAGCGATGCAACGTGTCGATGGCAAAGTTGTCAAAC
>JASAMV010007727.1:0-15541 GCA_030248065.1 Rhynchonema sp. JSB1_4
ATCATAGGGAGTGTGCTACAATCCGGTTTTAGTGCGCTGGATAGCAAATGCTGCAAGTACACACAGTCTTAAGGTGTTTCGCAAGTGATCAAAGCAGGCTGGTCAGCTTGATCATGCGCCAAACATCGCACGCTGACGACAGAGCCGGGCGCGAATATAAGGTAGCAAAGCAACTGCTTGCTTCCTCCATCCACCAGCGTACATGACAAACTTCGCCTGCACAGCCAAACACATACTATGTGCAGCCATAATGTGTAAGCTGCTGGCTGTTGCGCGCGCGCCTGTATGTAATAACTGTTATAGCCAGCCCGGCCAACCAGAGAGTGGGTACATTCAAACGAACAATGTTATAATATAACGTGGCACACACAGAACACATGGTCTTACTTAGTCAAACGATATACATACACACATGCATATAGATAAACGTAGATGGAAGCAACTGCAGTAGCTCACACACGTTAGCTCCTGTGCAGGGAGCAGCGCGCTAACGCCGCAACGCGTGATGGCTTAGACTTGTACCGCGCTTTGTAGCACAGCACTGCCTGGAGCGAAAACTATATGAAAATCAATAGAACGCTGCTGGCTGGCTACATTCTCTCTCTCATCCTCTCGCCTTATGGCGCACAACGGTGCGCGGCATGTGACAACATAGAATACCTACAACATACACGCTATAAGCCAGACTATACTTAGATGCCCGCGGCGAGCAGTCAGCCAGTTTTTGCATAACCTTACAATTATAGAGTACGGCATGGAAAGATGAAGCATGTCACACACAAAACTGCTGCTCCTTTAATGTTAATGTGTGAGTGCATCCGAGAAGCGTTTGTTTTCCTGCTACTGGTGGCATGGGCTACATGGACGAAAGTGCTGCATGTAACAGGCACACGCGATAATGCCTGATCTTTCCGGCCCGCAATACTTTCACACAACTCACAGTCACAGACACAGAAAGCAGACGCGCTGGTTCATTTTGTTGTCAAAAAAGGAGAGAATAAGAGTGCCGTATGCTCTGTTGTGCAAGTGCAGTAGTTGGGCCGTCTTACGCACGACGTACATAAGTACCTACTGTAAGTTGACTGCACGTGTGCCAAAGCTGCCACGATTAAAATAATTTCCACGAGCCATGCAAACTTATCACAACGGGTGCACCACTAGATAACAGGGTCACAGGTACCCAACATTAAGTTACGGGCACCAGCAACTATAAATATGGTAGAGGAGTGCAGCGCGAGCGAACACTGGGGCGAAAAAGTGAATCACATGAAAAACGAGCACAGAGGTTGCGCTCACAGCGCGTGACGAACATACGCGTTTTGCTGGAAGCATCTGCAGTCTATACTCTTTAGTGGGTTTCACTATAAAGACTCTTTACAGTGAAACCCATCTGAATAGTGAATACTGTGGAATTAAGGATTGTTTGATCTCCAACCAACATTCTGTTAAACTTCTGGTTAATAATAGCCGAGCAGTAAATATTCTTCCTAATGATCGAAAATGACCTACGGCTACGAGCTGACGGTGGTCATTATAAAGATGATGAACTGTATGATACAACAGTAGCCAGAACCGACGTAAGCTTGCGATCGTGATATGAACAAACGGCAGGCATGCAGCGGCACAACAAAAAGACGCCGGCGGCGCAAAAAGGCGCTTAAAACGTTCGAGCGGGCGCGACCAAACTGAGCGGAACGAACAGAAAGCCGCTTCCAGAATGACGAACACTTACGATATGTGGCTATACTATACGTATGTATGAACACCTTGTTTCGCTTACTTCTGATAAAATACGACCACATTCAATCAGTCAAGAACGGCACGTGTAGGCGGGGCGGGACGATGCAATATACAGTATATCGACGACAATCTTCAACGAACAAGCCTCCTGTGCTCAATCGAGTGTCCATGAATGACTTGAGAATATTTGTTATTCTCTCATACAATATTATCGAACGCACAGACATTGTCCGGCGACACTGAAGTCCTTCAAAAATATCATTCACAACAGCGGGGAAATTTCAGACCAGGAGAAAATTTTTTGACGATGAACATCGTCGTTTAAAAAGAGGTCAAAACATTTACATAGCATTCGTATAGGATAGTATACATAGTACATACTTGTATAGGTCTTTATGGTAGGCATTGGCATATTGCTAATGCCTAAGCGTTCTTTGTTGGAAGGCCCGAGTTTAAGTGACTTTCTTTGATTTGTAATCCTGTGAAATATGATCGAGTCGGCTTCGGATGCAAATACAACACACTCCGAAAATGCGCACGCAAATTCACAGCTGAAGTGTCAAGATCAAGACCACCCCCCTTTTACCTACATACCTATAGTTTCACATTCATCTTCTTGTCTGTTGATAGTAACCATGTTGATAAAGAAGTAGCATATAGCCTTTGGCTTACTACTACCACTACACACGGGGCAGGATGCAACAACTGTAAACAAATTTATCACGCCCGCAACGTGGGCAAGCACACATAAGCAGCTTTACATTCTGAAGCTCATTACGGCGGCGGCTGCTCAGGTTTGGCCGGCACAACCGCGAGGGTGGAAATGTCCCACTGGTCAACCGGCGCTCATAAAAACAGTTACGATGTGCTTAGTACCTAAGGTACACTATGAAAGAGGCTGTGTGTGGAATCACTACTGAACTATGAGGACGTAAATTAGAGCAGTAGGTGTTTCTAGGCTCACCGACCGATGGGTCAATGGAGTGGTCCAACCTGTTTCACGATAGGCCTGTATGTATGTTGAATTTATGCAGTTTGTATATGTCCAAATTGTTGACATATGACCACAAAGTGACCCGTACAGCACTAAAAGCAATAAAATGTGAAAGGATCACAATGTATTATGATGGCAGAAAGGCTTTCGCCAACCAGAAATCCTTGGTACCCACATAGGTGCAAATTAGGTTTGCGAGTGGTTTTGTTCCGTCAATTCACCGTTGTTTCGAACAGTACATTCCATTGTTCAATCTTACGTGCAAAACTCCTGGACCGTCAAAGAGGAGCTAGCCCAGATCAAAGGTGTGTCATTATCAGTGAGCCCATAAAAAAGTTACGTTTCGCGTAAGTTTCTGTTGCGCACAGAGCTTTTCAACGTACTCAGGTTAAGTACGGTAGCACAAGCATCCAGTGGCACGTGTATAACGTGATCACCAGCGGTTATTTTGTTCCAGTAACCAATAAATATCGTTCATTCTGTGACACACGGCCAGTGAACAAGCCGCCTTCAGCTGTTTTGCCAAAAAAACTTTTAATTTCAGTTTCATTCAAAAATTCAAATTCAAATTTTAATTTCAAAAATTTAAATTTTTTAAACATGGCTGTGAACCCAGCTTCACAGAGCGGTAGTCCGCAACTGCTGACTCCAACCGGCCATTTTATCCTTGGCGGCCTGTCGGGATCGATCGGACGTTTGCTGGTGAATCCATTTTCGGTGGTCAAAATTACATCGCAAGTCGGCGCGCCCGGCGGCCGAATGGGCACGTACAAAGGCGTTGAGTGCATCTGGTCAGTAACCTGCAGTTTTTCAGTTTGTGGTCCGTACTCCACTATGCAAATGGGTGTTTCATTTTCAGCAAGTCATACGGAATGCCGGGCTTCACACGTGGCTGGTTGAGCGCGATGCTTCGCTCGTTCGGTTACTGGTCAGTGAACTATACCGTATTCCACCAGCTGCAATCGGCCTATATCGTCAAGCAATACTACTACGAATGGCCCATGTTCGACACATTGTGCATGATGGCCGTGGCAGGTGGGTGTCCGTCACACATGCGCCACACACACGATTTCAGCTTGTCAAGCAAGCCGGTTGCTACAACAACAAAGTAGGGTTTGTCAACAGCAAGGTTTGGATTTTTGTCATCGTCTATTCGATTTGAAAAGCGAAATTGGCAAACGTTCTATATCTACATACCGCAAGCTGGACAACCGTTGCTTCCCACCCACTAATACACCCCAAGATCGCTTTGTTTCTGAAGGGTCTTTCATGTAGAAAACTGCGGCACTGTCACGAAAACTGTCCGGCAACCGTTCTAGCTTCTATATATGGCACTTAATTGCTGTTGGTACGGCTCAATGCATGGACACCGGGTATAGATCCTTACTTATGGGCACAGGCGGCATCAGCGGAGCGACAGCAACGCTTGTCACACACCCATTGGATGTTGTCAAAGTGCGCCAAGTAATCCAGTCTCCCAACGACCCACATCATCGCAATACGCTCCTAGCACTAATCAGACTCGTTGAACACGAGGGCCTGTATCGAGGAGCGTATCGCGGATTTGCGTTATCGATTTTTGGTTGGTTGGATTAAGTGAAGGTAGTTGAACTTGGATGGTAGCGAAACCCATTCTGTTCCATCTGTTCTCTCAACGCGTCCGCGTTCTGTGGGAGCATAGTGTTTCTTGTTATTGCTGGTTTGTGTAATAAGTTTGAATTGGAGCGCAAAATTTGATCACCGTAGAAATTGTTCACTAATGCTTGGTTCATATTGCATTAACGCTTCAACCACACGTTGTTTTAGGCTCTGCCTTCTACTCGGGCGAACTATTCGCGCGGCTCGAATTTATCTCTAATGTGCCCTGGGTGAAACATCAGCGACCTCGCGTGCCATTGGAAGGCTTCATCTACCTTTGCTACGCGTTCGGTCTCACCAGTGCGATGGCATATCCTATTGATGTTGTACGAAGAAAATTTATGGTCTCGGCGCATTTTTCACTCAATACTGCCGCATGTGACAGTCAAATGGGCCGGTACTCTAATTTTTCAGGCGCAAAGTTTCGTTCTGCCCAAGGAGGGTCAAGTGGACGTTGAATTTCGTTCTATAATTCAATGCGTCAAACAGATCTACAAGATCAACGGTATATTTGGTTTCTTTCACGGCATGACGGCGAATTTGTGCAAGGTTAACAGGACTCATTTTATTTGTTTCTGTTCATGGTTTTCTTTATTTTTTTCACGTGAACCTTTTTAACCCTTCTGTATTTTTGTAGCTCGTGCCTCAAACAGCGATCTTTGGGCTTTTATATTTACGATACGCACGGCCAAACGAGCAAGTGAACATTGTCGAACGAGCTTGGTGATGTTTCACACTCAACGTGATATTATACTAAGAATAAAGCTACTGCCCAACTTTACACGCATAACATTTTACAAGGCTACTGATGATGATGAGTGTGAATTTCTTGTGGGATGAAGGACTACTACCTCAAACTTATGGCGTATACGTGCCTGCAGCGTGCGGGCCTGCTGGATCAGGTGTTGAATGGGACACCCAAATTTCTCTTATATTTAATGTTCCTTGTTTTGGCCAACTACAGCCGAATAAACTTTGGCGATTTCTGGGAGCACCATTTTCAGTCTCATATCTCTCTTCCTCACACAGACAAGTCATGTATAGGCAAACTATACACCAACATGAGCTCGATTTCGCAGTTGGCAGAATAGTGAAACATCTGACGTGGCTGCTGATTTGAGAAATGTCACTTGTTGAAGAATACGAAGTGGAGCATGATGATTTTCTCTTTCCAAACGTTTTGAATACACACCACCTTCGAAATCGGGCTCGTGTTGGTGTAGTTTGCCCTTATGTCCCTCCCACTTCCACTGATGAATTTGCATCTTCCATTCTGCTTTGTTCTCTTTTCTCTCACGCAAATTCAAACATAACGAATATGGAAAATGAAACATCAGCAAATCAGTGTCAACGTGTCACATGAGACAATGTTGCCACCATCTGGGAAACGGCAACGTGTCCTTGACATTAATGATGCCCAAACTCGATTGCATGAAGCGTTCGAAACCAAGACCGAACCCGGCCGTCGGTGCGTACCCCGTACGTCGCAGACTGGTGTACCTGAAAATAAGGCAAATCACAGGGTGAAAAAACCACGAGCGTATCAAATGATCGTACCGTATCCATCGAGTTTAAAACAAGGACCACCTGGCCCCATTTGTTCCTTTCGTCTTGCCGTAGTCACAATCATTTTAGTTGCATTTGAAATCGTTATGTACACCAAATATACCTACAAAAATTGGGTAAAACAAAATGAAGTACCCAGCCGAACCGACCATTGCATTTTCTCCGCAGGCACACCCATAGCATCCAGTCGGGCACACAACGCCTCATAATCGTCTTCGCGTAAACTGCCGCCGCACAGCTCAGTGGAACGAGGCGCCAAGAGGTCGAAACATTCGGCCTCAAACATAAACCAAAAGGGGATGCTGTCTCACGGCCATCTGGTGAATTCGCACTGACGATGTACACTGGTCGTCTGTGAAACCGGCAACCAAGAAAACACGCTGTTGTATGATACAACTGAGCATTCTAAAAGCTAAACCGATCAACAACCTTGGTTCCATCCGCCGATCGTTTCATGTAAAACGGTTTGTGTTCGCTGGGAAAGTGCGTGATGAACAGTGGTCGATGCTGGTAGTGTTCCAAGAGAAACCACTCGTGCTCTTTGTGCAGAACGCCGTCACGCTGTGCAGGCGTATGGTATCAATGTACAGTCTGGCTTCTTTATAGTGAGTTTGGTCGTTGTGAACCCCTACCTTTCTCAACTTTGTGACCTGTGACTTTTTTCACTTTTGAACACACTTTTTGAAACCTGCGACTAGCATTACCAGGCGGTCCTGGACAGCTAATACACAACAACTTTCAGTTACGCTGGCTTTAGTCCTTCGGCATCAACAAATCCCGGAGATAGTAGTATCTTCTATTCAAGACCGCGTGAGTGACGCAGCTCTGTTCCGATAATCTTGTTTGTTGCGAGGCCCTATACGGCGTGAGCGACACATGAGCGATAATGGCAAACAAATGTGTAAAGTCATGGTCCATTTCACGTACGGTTGCGTCGTGTAGAAACGTCCGACCGGAGTCTGCTATTATCTGCAACGCTTGCTCGTGTGTGATCCGAGGGTACGCACTCGGTTGGAGGAAATTATCGAGACACGCCTGTGCAAAGAAGACACAGTCAACTGTCCATGCACCGATCGGGAGCGAATCGATCGAGACCGGCATTGTTGTTCACGATATAGAGTATTCACAATAGAGCAGTAATTATGACTCCAAAGCAAGATTGGAGACCAAAAATTCGTTCACTATCTTGAAAATTCACTATATAGTGGTTCACCAGAGAGAGAGTCGTCTTATTTTTATTGAACGTCAGAAAAGACTGTGAAGAACTTATAGTGCCCTCATTATGTAGTAGGTCCTTCGAATTGGTTAGTAGTTTTGGTCACCAGACTGGATACTGCATCATCCACACCGCAACCCACCGTCACATCGTCATCAGCACCATCTTCCACTTCGTTGTCCGATGTTTCATGTATGGATCGGCGTGCGTCCTTGAGCAATTGTAGGTCACTCACACAGTTGTGCCGGATGTGGCGCACACACGATCGGATTAGGTGCTCGCACAGCTGACAAGGGTTTGAAACATCTGTCAGACGAACACCGCCGGAATATCAACTTTTCGTCACTTTCATCTGCGCACACTTGCAATTTTTTGTTTGGAGCGGGTTTTACGACAGCGTCAATGCACTGACCTGCGTAAAAATTGTTCGTTGTATGTTGGACAACATACTTTCACCTTAATTCGTACAAAATTAATTAGCTTTCACAGTCTAGTGCTGCAGGTCTTTGACACACTAGGATTCCAAACAAAAACTGAGTAAATGCCCCCCCGTCAAACCGTGACACGGCCAATTGCACAAAATTTGAACACAAGATCTTCAGCAATAAACAAATAGCAACAGCCTAAGTGCAAGCCACACGCACATCCATAACCGCATCCAAACTGTCAGCAAATGCCCATTCGACTTCGAGCATGTGAAATTCAGCCAAGTGTTGCTTTGTGATGTTTCGTTCGGCACGAAACGCCGGTGCAAATGTGTACGTACGAGCGATGGCACTGTAAGGACGTAGGTAGTTGGAGTGGGGTTTGTCCGTTTCGCTAAGTTTTACAAAAAGGTCACCCTGCGTGTGATTTAGTTAGAAACTGTAGCGCATCGGCTGTCGACCCCTAAACTATCGGGTTTGGACTTTTTCTCAACAGTTTGGTGACAGATTGTCGGCTTCGCCCAGGGTCGGCGATCATCTGGTGTCGGCGGACTCCCCAGATTCAAATGCTGCATCACTAATGTTCCAGGACATCATCCGTGAGAGAGCACCAGATTGCCCCGTAACCCCATACAAAGGCAACAGCTGATCGTATTGGTCTCGTATAACGTCAATTCTCTCGTACAAAAGTGCCGGCCCGTGGAATGTTTCATATAAAAGCAGTTCCAACCTTGTGATATCTTCTAAATGCAACTGACCAGACACGGTCAGAAATACGGGGTGGCCGAAAAAATGGGCAGAGTCGAAATCAGATCCGGCTCTGGATGTTGACGGCTGAAACATTAATGGGAGGATGTTTCATCGGTAGTTTTGGGCGGCCAATGGTTGACAGCAAATTGGGGCCTGTTCTAAATTCGGCTTATGGTTGATGATTTCACCCTTTCTGTTTTAGCGAAACCGTTGTTTTTTAATGAACAGTGAGTGTTCCACTGCTGTTTCACACCACCTGGTTTTGAGTCAATCATGGCCGCCACATTAAAAATGATAAATTTCCACAACTCGAACAAATCACCCACCGCGACATCAATATTGAACACGTCACTACCGCCCTCACAGTCATTGGCCGTTAGCACCGGGGTGTCGACTTGCAGAAAATCTCGGTCCTGTGACCAGGAATCCATTGCCTTATTTTGGTTGTGCACGACTTTTTGGTCGACCGGTGTCATGAAACTTGGTGACCCTAGACGATTAAGATCGGCCCTGCTTTTGCTATACGTGGTTTTTTGCAAATGTGAAGTGTAGATGCCACAAGTTACCTAAAAGTTACACGTACGGAGCAACTTTTACGCTGGTCAAAAGCCAGTGCCCTCAGCATAGCTGGAAATGGTCTCACCGCCACGCGAGCAAGAGAGGACCGATCACCCAGTTCGACACCGGCCATAATCTACTTTCCATGAGCAAGACAACAACCTGCAGATACTGATGGATATAATGTTTCATTCGTTGCCTGATTCTCAAGGTTGACTGGAAGGACGCATGCTTGGCGCGCAGATGCATCGCGTGACGCAATTGAATGGACGTGAGCGATGCTTTGGCCGATACGTTGCTCGACACCTGCGCAAGTCAGGATCATTGGAGCATCAAACGTTGAAACATCAAATGACCTTCAATATGACATGATCGAGGGGACCAGAGATCTGCGGTCCGTCACTGTGGATAATATTCACGCAGTCTGTCCGTCTACCAGAATAGAAGGTTCGACCATCAGCAGTTGATTGGGCACCAAACCGTCCATAATGTCGATGGTTTGGTTACACAAATTGATGAAAAATTGCGACAAAATACAGTGCATCCCCGTTGTAGGAACACGATTGATCGGGACGGGACCCTACGTACGTGCGACCACTATAAAAAGGGTAACTGTACTATAAGATGTGTCTGTTTTGCACGACGCAAGCCGAGAGACCACCAGTATCGAATATTCACAAACTTACCACTTTATGTTTCTCTCCAAAAACGTGCACCGAACGTGCCGTAATCTCAATCGGTTGATCCGGACCAGGACTGGCAACAAGACGACCGTGCACTTGAATAGGTGCGCCTTGATGCAGTGCACTGGAGGTGGAAGAATGGATATATGTTGGAACTGACAGTTGCACCAAGGCCGTGACGAGCTAGGGATTTGAGTTTTGACACTTGGCGTGGCGCTAAGACCGGTTGGACCGCACACCCAACCCAACCCGATCACCAAGCTTGATGCAGCTTTTGACCGACCGACTCGACCGACTCTCTTTGTTGGTTTCATAACGACGTTACCACATCAAAAACAAAACAAGGATAACAGAAAGATTCATAACCACGAGACCGGGTGTGCGAGATGTACGGACATGTAACTAAATGCAGCAGGCACGTCTGTCCATGGCCAGTGTTCGAACGGGATCCCGATACCGATCCCGATCCCGGGATCCCGGGCCCTTTTTCTGATCCCGATCCCGGCATTTTGAAAAAGACAATCCCGATCTCGATCCCGCCCAAAAAAGTACCGGGATCGGGATTAAGTTTTGAGGACAAAAAGTAAAAAATTATGCAATTATAATTCACCAAGCTATTGTAAAAGCGCGGCCATGCAAACGCGGGCGCGGGTAGCGGGTCAGAAAAATACTCTATATGTCCAACAACCGCCCCGTGTTTGCATGCCGCACTTGCGGGTCGCGGATTGCGGGTCACTTGAAACATTTGTTTGGCTGCAACACACAAAAATTAACCAATCCGCGTCCAGCCAACGTCGCAGACTGCCGTAGCACAGCGCTGATTGGTTCATTTTTGTGTGTGATAGCTAAATAAATGTTTCAAGTAACCCGCAAACCGCCACCCGCAAGTGCGGCCATGCAAACGCGGGGCGGTCATTGGACATAGAATTATTGCTGACCCGCGGCCCACAATCGTGTTTGCGTGGCCGCGCCCCTAAGAGGTGCTATACGGCTGATTCCAAGCGTGATGAAACCGCAAGCACCACCACTCGCGAACAAGTCGAGCTAGAACTGAACGGTTACACAAAGTTGCATCGAACGAAGGGTATACTTGCGTATTTTTCCGCAAAATATATTTTTGGAAAAAAAACCGTTTTTTTTCCGGAAAAAAACCGTTTTTTTTCCAAATATTTTTCCAGTACTTAAGGATACCCATGGTCCAAAAACGCCTATTTTGGAGAAAATTTTGTCTGGAAATGGCCTGAAACAGGCTAAAAATGCACCTGGAGATTAAAAAGTGCTCATTTTGAACTGTTTAGCACCGATTTACATTGGTTTTGACAACATCCTTTCGCAACCTTTGAAAATATTTCGGAAATTTTTGGAAAAAAAACGGTTTTTTTTCCAAAAGTAGCCACTTGGAAAAATTTCCGGAAAAATAAAAACGTATTTTTCCGGGCCTCGGAAAAAAAACGGTTTTTTTTCGGTTTTTTTTCGGAAAAAAAACGGTTTTTTTTTCGCCCCGCAAGTATAACGAAGGGACTCAGTTTCGAGGAAATGTTGTCATGGTGGGCAACAAATGATACAGAGTTTCCGCGACTGGCACGTCTAGCTTCCAAATATCTAAGCACTCCGCTTACGAGCGTGCCTTCTGAACAGCTCTTTTTCAGTGCAGCTGATTTGTTTGATGGCAAAAGATACTGCTTGAAACCAGAAAATGGTGAAATGCCTGTCTTTTTGTCAAAGGCTTTGCCATTGATCGACTACAATTATGATCTTTGAACTTATCCGTCATCAGCTATTCTCGATCGGCTTCTTTTCAATCGGCTTTAATCACTATTCCGGGTGTTTATCCATGTGTGATAAACATGTTTCATGGTTGTCTGTGACATTAACGTGCATCTTATGCATAAAATGATAAAAACTATTGTCTTTAAACTATCTGGTCAATCCCGATCCCGGGTTTTCAAGACCGGGATCCCGATCCCGATCCCGACACTTTCTTGATCCCAATCCCGATCCCGGGATTAAAAATGAATCCCGTTCGAACACTGTCCATGGCCAACCTCGCTGTGTCCTTATCGTTGATCACCACTTGCACCTCTTCGGCACACGAACCATCGGTGAGTCGGACGAAGGTCAGCTTCTTGCCGAAACGACGCATCCGATACACCCAACCCTGCACATGGCGACAAGCAGATCAGACACAAACAACCCGTTAATCAGCACATTACAAATGCACAAAAGAAAAACTTCGAAGCTGTGGCGAGCTTACTATAACACCACAAAATGAAACTGCGCACCTAGCCCACGTGAAAAGTTTGCCCTCTACTTTCACATCCTTATCCAACCAACCTCTACTTTCACATCCTTATCCACCAGACTAGCTGCATGTTTTAGCAAAGCTCGGATACTTTGTGTCTGCGTGGCACATTTGCGCACACACGTTGTTACTGTGATCAGGTTAGTGGCCCGACGCAGTAACATACCGCTAAAAGCAATCTTATAGATAAGCATAATGAAACATCAACATTCAAGGACAACAAACACAACAGTGAAATAGGAATCTGCATATCATCATACCGAAGATACGGTATTCTTTATCACAAGACCAATGTATTTTTTGGCGAAAATAATATCATTTTTAAATTTATTCAATAAACATAACAGCACAAAAAACCAACAACAGCAACCAACAGGATAAATAACATGCACACACAATGGTTTGGGGGTCATTCACCGGATTATAAAACGGGTCAAACATCAGTTAATTTAGTGAGCATCAGGGGTGTTTGTAACAACGGAATTATCATGGTACCTTCGAGGCAAGAATAGAGGGAATAAATAAATTATTGGCTAGATAAAAAAGCAAATGGTCACGATTACAGAAATCGTCACGAATACTTATGCATAAATTTATAACAAGGTAAGTTCTTATCAACGACAGCAGTACAGTAACCAAGGTCGGCTGGAGTGACGCTGAGTGCAGATAATGCATAGACAAAAGGAAAAAACACACACCCGAAAGAGAAATACAATTTTAAAAGTATGTAACAGCAGTCACCTCTTGGGTAAATCTCAGTTTTCGCATATCAATTGTTAGATTTCGTAAAAGAAGCAGCCCTGATTATGTACAGATAATATATAAGAAGAAAAGTAAATGAACGCATGAGTCGAAATCCACACAATAAGAATAGAAAGGAAAAGCTCTGGAATTAGGATGGAAAATACGTGTTATCATCAGAAGAAAATTACAGTATAACCTTAAACTGCGGAGGCGGAGAGGTCCAAAATAGCAGCAAGATTAGATCAAACACAAAGGTCGGTATCGAACTGGGTAATCGGTCTTGCTTCAATTTTCAAATCACAAGTATAATTTGAGATTTGCTGACGCCACTGACGTCGACCAGCGTAAACTTGTTTTTGGGCGCTTGAGAACAACTTGTACGCTAGTTAAAACCAGTGACAATAATTCAAAAGTCAATTAATTGACAACGTGACCAGTGCGTGACCAGCGCCGATCACCAAATTCGATACCAAAAACAACAACAGCAACAATGCAACCACAATCAAATCAAGTGAAATGCATTCGGGTCACAGGTCATGTTGATGAGGATGGAAAACGTTTGAAAAAAACAAGAGCGGAACACGCTGAAGTGTGGGAACCGGAAGCGAAACGGCATTAATCAAAACCGGAACCGTATTTTGTCTGGAACGAGACGGTGCAGAACACAAAGTCGAAACTTCCATATTCAGAGACTTGTCACCTTGTCGACTCGGCTTTAACATTCGTTGTTGCATAATAGAGGCTCTGACCCAGCAAGATTTTAAAAGAACCGACCCACTGAGCTAACTTGCTCAACATGGAAATTTTGACCATTGTAAAAGTTTGATGGTGCGCCTCAATCATAATACAATGACGTAACCAAGGTCGTTCAATGCATCCAGTCAGTGTCGTGATCGGATCATAATTCCAATACAGCCAAATATGTTAACAAACCGAGCCAACATCTCACATTTTTGATCGCGGCGCTCGAAAATCGTCTTTGAGCGCCCTCAGGTGGGCCAGTGCCGCAACGCGAACCTGGAAACCGGCAAAGTTTTATCAAGGGACTTCAAATTGTGGTTAGGGTTGTTGTTGCATGGGGAATGTGAAACTTTAATAAACAATTATCAATCTGACAAAAACGGCACGGAACAAACGCAATTTCGTTTCAGCTCAGTGGTGTCGTTGGGGGGGGGGGGTTACCCCCCTGGTATGGGGTATGGGAAATCGGCCGGGGGTATGGGGTATGGGAAATTTTTCACTTTTGGAACAAGCACCCCTAAGAAATGACTTTTTGACCCCGAGAAGTACCAAAATTGACCATTTTTCGTCCAAAAATGTCAAAAATCGCTTACTACCGCAAGAAAACTCTGTTTTACGCACTTTTTAGACCAATTTTGGCACTGTTAGAAGATTTTTGGGGTCATTTTTTTCAAAACCCCCACCCTCGGGTATGGGAAATTTTTGAGTTTTTGGAAAACCCCCCCCTGGTATGGGAAATTTTTGATTTTTGGGGGTATGTATGGGAAATTTCCCGAAAATTGGGCTGGGTATGGGAAAATTTCGATTTCTCAACGACACCACTGTTTCAGCTGACTGCAGAGGTGTCGTTGCGAAATCAAAAAGTCAGGACACCGGATATCCAAAATCCAAAACTTTTGGATACCGTATCGGATACCAAAACGAAAACCTAGGGTAAAAGGTGTTCCCGTCGAAATAAAAAATCTCGGATAGCTGCGCGTGTGGGCACGCAGCGGGATGAAATTTTGTGTGGCCATTTTGGGGCACGGTATATACATTGTGTGCAAGTTTGAGCTCATTCGGTTGAGTATTGTTGAAATAGCGCACGATCAAAATTTTCAGAAAGCGCACTATAGGGAATGAACCATACATGTATGTCGCTTAGCATTACCATGCTAGCTCCGATAAAACCTACAGTATGTACCTACATACTACGAGTTCGAACGATGAAAAGATACGAAAGATTACCTGTGCGGCGTAGTTTATGGCAAGTCAAGCCATGCTCAACCGTTTGCCCGCGTAAGCGGGCACTTTTCACACTTGTTCCTCCGTTTCCGCTTGAAAGCATCAAAGTTGTTCAATAAATGGCTTCACGATAACCGCGCTTGAAACTAATGATCGTGTGGGAGAAACCTCAACGCATCATGAACTTCACGAATCAATACGGGACAAAAAGTAAATTGATGACTTGGGACAAATATTAAACTAATAACTGAGAGCATATATGACTAAAGTAATAATGATCACATCACATGAGGCGGAAGCCGTTTAAATCGCATGAACACCAGCGGACGAAAAAATAAATCGTTATTTTTTCACAGTTATCTTACTTTACGTGACTGCCATATAATCCGAAGTCGCATTCGGCCATACAGTATAATCATGTGCAATGGACCTTGCTGCACCCCGCTGTGCAACTTACAGGGTGACACAACAAAAATGGAAACTTTTTTTCATATGGCTGGATCCTTGTCGTTGCTATAGTTTATGAAACGTGTTGCACCTCACTTAAAAATGGTGTTTGTTTGGTGGTTCCGCGTGTAAAATTTTTTGGTTATCTGGTGTGCTTTGACGAATGAGCTATATCACTGTTTTGTGAGGCGCGTTAAGTACAGGCGCTCTTTTTGCAAGCAAGCGGAAATGCATCTTGCGTGGGTTTGATCTTACATTGTAGCTCATCGGTCAAAGTAAATCAGTAAAGGTGGAGTTATACTTGTCCATTTTGGGCTTGTAGACAATGAGGACAAATTTTTGTTTGAATCATATTTTCTGATTGAGTTGAGGCACTACTTTCGACCAGCGTAGAAGTTGTTCCCCTGCACCAAATGAACAACTTTTACGCTGGTCGCAATTAGTGATCCAACTCTATCAGAAAATATGATTCAAACAAAAATTTGTCCTCATTGTCTTCAAGCCCAAAATGGA